>PVKU01005276.1:89483-126828 GCA_004027475.1 Anoura caudifer | reverse complement strand
TTTTTTTTTTTTTTTTTTTTTTTTTTTTTTTTTTTTTTTTTTTTTTTTTTTTTTTTTTTTTTTTTTTTTTTTTTTTTTTTTTTTTTTTTTTTTTTTTTTTTTTTTTTTTTTTTTTTTTTAAAGTACGCCTGTACTACTATGAACTTCCCTCACAGAAAAGCCTTCACTGTGTCCCTTAGGTTTTGGATTGTTGTGTGTTCATTTTCATTTGTTTCCAGAAACTTTTTGATTTCTTCCTTGATCTCATTATTAACCCTTTCATTACTTACTAGCATATTATTTAGTCTCCATGTATTTGAATGTTTTCAGTTTCCTTCCTTGAGGATGGTTTCTAGTTTCAGTAGTATCCATCTTTGTCTCTTTTTATGGCCTTTGTTTTGAAATCTATTTTGCCTGGTATACATATTGCTAACCCAGCTTTTTCTGCCATATCTCTTTGCTTGGAATAATTTTCCATCCTTTCACTTTCAGTTTGTGTAGATTTTTTTGTTCTGAGGTCGAATTCTTGTAGACAGTACATATGTGGGTCACGTTTCCTTATCCATTCAGCAACCTTATGTCTTTTATTGGAGCATTTAGTCTATTTACATTTAGGATATTATTTGCAGGTATTTATTCTTTACAACTAAGAATAAATTTACCACTATTTTTTTTCCTTTTTACCTGAGTGTCTCTCTCTCTCTCTCTCTCTCTCTCTCTCTCTCTCTCTGTGTGTGTGTGTGTGTGTGTGTGTGTGTGTGTCTCTGTCTCTGTCTCTGTCTTTTTAATGCGGTCCCTTTAGCATCTATTGCAAGGTTGTTTTTTTTTAGAAATGTATTCCTTTAGTATTTTCTTACCTGGAGCATTTCTTATTTCACCTTCCATTTTAAATGAGAGCCTTGCTGGTTAGAGTAGTCTTGGCTTCAGATGTTTGCTTTTCATTACTTGGAATACTTCTTGCCATTTCCTTTTGACTTGTAGTGTTTTGTTGAGAAATCAGCTACTAGTCTTATAAGAGCTCTCTTGTATGTTACTAGCTGTTTCTCTCTTGCTCCTGTTAAGATTCTTTATCTTTAAATTTTGCCATTTTAATTATGATTTGTCCTGGTTAGGACCTCTTTGGGTTCATTTTGACCCTCTGTGCTTCCTGGATTAGCATGACTTTTTCTCTCATTAAATTAGAGAAGTTTTCTGTCATTACTTTTTCAAACAAGTTTTCTATCTCTTTCTCTTCTTCTCCTTCTAGTATACTCATGATACAAATATTATAAAATTTCATGTTGTCCTGCAGCTCCCATAAACCATCTTTTTTTTTCTTTTTGTGCATTTTTTCACTTTGTTGCTCTATCTAATAATTTTTTTCTACCCTGTTCTCCAGCTCACTGATTTAATCATCTGTTTCATATACTTGCTTTTAGTTACTTCTGATGTATTCTTAATTTTGGATCATTTATTCATCATTTTCTCCTGGTTCTTGATAATTTCTGTCTATTTTAGGCTGGTATAGGTTGCAGTAAGTTTCTTGTTGCTTCCATGGCATTCCTTGTAATTCTTACTGAACTCATTGGACATCACTATAACCATTCTTTCAAAGTCAATGTATGAAAAGTTGCTTACATCAATTTCATTTAGTACTTTTTCTGGTGATTCCTCCTTTCCTTACAATTGTTTTTCTTTTTCTTTTTTTTTAAATTTGTCTCCCCATGTTTGGTGACTCTTCTTGTTTGTTCTGTTTATTAGCTTGATCTGCTTTGAATCCCTGTCTCCTTGGTGCCACCTTCTGTGGTAGGAGAACTATGGGACTCAGTAGTGTAGTCCCTTTGGTCTCCTGAGCTTGATATTCTTAGGATGTCCTTTATGCCATTTACGAGGCCTCTCTGTTTGTGATTGTGTTTTGGTCATTGTTAGTCATTCTTTGATGGGTCCTTCCCTCTGACTAGCTGGCTGAGAGTCATACCACCCACTTTGTCTTGTATGCTGTTGAATAGGTACCGCTGAAATGAAATCAAACTTCCCAGGGAATAAACCCACACCAACAACCAGACTACTAGCAGCAAATAAGCAAATATTCATAAAAGTGTAAAGAAATTAAGACTATTCTCCTATTCTCAGAAATAAAAAGGAATATGAGATGACTAACTAAAAGAAAAATGATTTTGAAAGGGTAGGTGGAGGAGAAATAATAAGATTGGAGAATAGAGACAAAGCAAAGAAAGAAAATACAATTTACATTGTATTTTAAAAATGGGGAGAAGGCAGAAAGGAGTATATGAAAGGAAGCATATAGTGATAACTCAAAATTTAATAATATACAGTAAATAAAATAGGGACCAAATTGGAGAAAAATCTCCATCACAGCAATATCAACAACAATTGAGAGGAAACAAAGCTGTCATTTTTTCAGATGAAATAATAGTATACATAGAAAATCCTATAGACTCGGCCAAAAAGCTGCTCAACCTAATAAATGAATTTGGCAAATCAGCGGGATATAAAGTCAACATCCAGAAATCAAAGGCAGTTTTGTATACCAACAATGCAACAGAAGATGGAAAAATGAGGAAAAAATTCATTTGCTATAGCACAAAGAAAAATAAAATACCTAGGAATAAACCCAACCAAGGAGGTAAAAGACCTGTACTCAGAAAACTACACAATACTGAAGAAAGAAATCAAGGAAGATGCAAACAAATGGAAACATATACCATGTTCATGGATTGGAAGAATTAACATCATCAAAATCTCCATACTACCCAAAGCAATTTACAGATTCAATGCAATACCTATTAAAGTACCAATGAGAACACCACAGCCATGTGAAGGGGAATCACCATGCGGCTTTAGTGGGAAGTGCCATGAGGTTTTGCCAAAGTAGGGACCCCCACAGCTGGGGGTAGAGTGAATCACCATGTGGCTTTAGCAGAAAACTGCTACTAAGCTTAGCCAGAGTGGCAACCCTACCCTCTCCGCAGGTTTGCTGGGAGATCCATGTGGTTTTGGCCAGAGTGCAGACCCCCACAGCTTTTGTAGAAGAGGACCAGGTGGCTTCAGGGTGCTCCCTTTGGCCACATGGCTTGGGAAGCAGGAGAGATTTTGCCTGGAAAGTGGGTACAAAGAACTCTTGCCAGTGAATCATGAGAAGGTGCCACATGGATTTGGATTAATTAGAGATCCTGCCTGGACAACAACACAGCTGATGGTGCCAGCAGCCTGAAACATGGACATTTCCTACTTTTCTTGAGTTACAGTACCTCAAATTAGGGCAGGGGGATAAGCAAGCACTGTGTGTGTCTGTGGGTATCCTAAAGAACTTTGATATTTTAATGAAGACGTTAGATGACTACTTTAAGTCTGTAAAGCATTAAATAAACATTCCCTTTCCTTTTCATAACTCTCTGGCATTGGCAGATGTCTTTCCTATCTGGCAACAGACAATTGAGCACAGTAGGGGGTCCTTTCAGTAATAGTATATTGTGACTCCCTGGGCCCCTTGGCCTTGCATGTGAGTAGCATATGCCTGCTCTGTAACAATATGTCCCCTAGAGCAAGGGACATAAAGCAAAGTGTAAAAAAAATGGGACCTCATCAAAATAGAAAAATTCTGCATGGCTAAAGCAAACAGCATTAAAATAAAAAGAGAACCAACTGTATGGAAAAATATATTTGCCAATGATACCTCTGTCAAGGGTTCAATCTCTAAAATATATAAGGACCTCACATGAATCCATTCTAAGAAGACAAACAATCCAATTTATAAATGGGCAAAGGACTTGAACAGGCATTTCTCCAAGGAGAACATACAGAGGATCCAGAGACACATGAAAAGATGCTTAATATTGCTAGTTATCAGAGAGATGCAAATTAAAACCACAATGAGATGTCACTTCACACCAGTCAGAATGGCCATCATAAACAAAGCAGCAAACAACGAGTGTTAGAGAGGTTGTGGAGAAAAGGGGACCCTAGTGCACTGTTGGTGATATTGCAGACTGGTACAAACACTATGGAAAACAGTATGGAATCTCCTCAGAAAACTAAAAATGGATCTACCTTTTGATTCAGCAATTCCACACCTGGGATTATATCCTAAGAACTCTGAAACACCAATCCAGAAGAACCTATGCACCCCAATGTTCATAGCAGCAGAATTTACAATAGCCGAGTGCTGGTAGCAACCTAGATGCCCATCAGTAAATGAATGAATCAAAAAACTATGGTGCATTTACACAATGGAATTCTATGAAACAGAAAGAAAGAAGGAGCTCCTACCCTTCGTGACATCATGGATGGAACTAGAAAGCATTATGCTAAGGGAAATAAGCCAGGTGGTGAAAGACAAATACCATATGATCTCACCTGTAACAGGAACCTAATCAACAACAACAAAAAAAAAACAAGCAAAATATAACTAAAGACACTGAAATAAAGAACAGCCTGACAGTGACCAGAGGGGAGAGGGGAGGGAATTTCAAGGGAAAAGGGTAAGGGTTGACAGGAAGAAGTATAAAGGGCACATGGACAAAAACAAGGGGCGGGTGGAAATGGGAGAAAGGTGGGGAGGGCTTGGGGTTTGGGCTGGGATGGGATTAAAAGGCAGAAAACTGTACTTGAACAATTAAAATAAAATAAAGAAAAATAACAATAATAAAAGTAATAATAACAAAAATAAAAATAAAAATAAAGAAATAAAATGCAAGGTCTGTAGGATAGCAAAGTGTATTTTGTCTCAGTTGTTGTCTTAGCCTTCTGATCTCTCTCAGGATCTGCCTTTGCTCCTTTCAGAAGTCTAGATCTTAATGTCTTACACTTGGGAGAAAAAAGAAACAAAAATGCTTCCTGCTGACTTTGAAAGTACCAAGCAGGTTCTACTGGTCTTCCTGGATGTTGCAGGAAGAGGGGAGTTGGGCTCCATTTTTTTCTTTACTGTGGTTCATTTGGGGCTCAGTCTGGGCTCCAGTATTCACAGGTGTCCAACCTCCAGCCCAAGCCCTGACAGTACTGCAAGGTCCCCACTGCCCATATGTGCCAGCCAGTGCCTTTAATCCACCTTGTTTTTCTGTTTTTAGTCTGTGAGGTGCACCTAGTGGGGGCAACTTACACCCTTCCTCCCTCTTTGCTGGTCTGGATGCTGTGTACTCTCAAAGCCCCTTCAGGGCAGTTTAGTTCCCTTATTAAATTAAGTCTTTTGGGGAACTGCTATCCCTCTGAGCCCCTGTTGCCAGCCTTTTTCTGTCCATGAGGCACCCTGATTTGGAACAAATTGTGTCCCTCCTCCTCCCTCTTCTCTGGCCTTGTAGCTCCCTGAGAGTTCCTTAAACAGTGGTAGAGAGCCTTTGTTTGAGTAAATTCCTCTTATTTGCACCCACCACTGTTAATAAGCACCTGGCTTTTTACACAGACCAACTCTCTGACCAGTCCAGAGACTACCTGGGTCAGGATCCATTGTGGCCCAACCCTTCTCCCATCTCCAGGTGTCACCTGGCTCCCCAATTTATCTAGCAGTGTCCCAGCCAGCATCCACAGTGCCAGTGAGGGAACACTGCCTCTGTGTGTCTCTCCCACTGCATCCTTATTACTCCCAGCAACTGACTTCAAGCATCCATGTCACTCCTGGTGTGGGTCTGATTGCCCTGCTCTTGGCGGGGAGGGAGCTGCAAAGTTACAATCACTGATCTGGTTCTCTTCTAAAGCTCCTATGGCAGCCACAAACCTGGTGCCAGGTGCCAGGCTGGGGACCATAGCAGCCGTAGTCCCCACACATGTCCCCCAAACCTTACCATCCCTACACAATTTCCTTACCGTCTATTATTTAACATCTTCTGCAATCTTCAACTTCCAAACTTTATATAAGGTGGGATTCTGGTGGCTGTTCACTGTTCTTCAGAAGATCGGCTAGATGTCCCATTTGGGTCCAAGAGCAAGTGGGTTCAGCTCCCACCTACCTCACCGCCATCTTCCCCTTCTGACCTTCTTTATAAAATATCTTTTTTCTGCTTTGAGCTTTGTCTGATCTGGAGCTTGTGGCCCAATCTATTATTTTTATTTTTGCTGGCTATGAGACCACTAGCCCCTCTCTCTTCTTCCTTATGTATTTATTGGATACTGGCCTTGATGTGGAGCAGAAACTGTAGGAAGAGATTATTGGCATATTTCTCAATAAGGTGAATGGGTAATATCAGAGCCATAAACTGGTAGAAATACTTAAATGTTAGATTTATTGACTTGCTGGAGGTTGAGTGTGGGCTAATTAGAGTGAGAAACTTCTTAGAGCTGCAGTATTGGAGACAGAGGCACATATTCATCAGTGTTTAATATTTAAATGTTTGGTAAAATTTGCTAGTAAAGATTTTTAGTTCTCATGTTTTGAATTATTTGGGAGGTTTTGGTTAGTGATTCAATGTGTTTCAAAGGGTTGTCAATTTAAAAAAAAAATTCTCCATGATCTAGTATTTTTGTTATGCTTTTTAAAGAAATTTATCAATGTCATCTACGTAATCTAATGTTTCAATATAATAGGTAATAATATTCTCCTGTAATTATTTTCTTTTCATAATATTAGTTGTGATGTTCTTTTTTTCATTTATTTTACTTGTTTGATGCTTTTTTTCTTAGTGAGTAGTCAAACTAAAGGTTTCTCAAATTTTCAGCTTTTTTAAAGGACCAGTTCATAGTTTTGCTTATTTCTGTAGTGTTTTTCTATTCTCTATTTTGTATATATCTGCTCTAATATGTATTATTTCCTTTTTTTGTTAGCTGAAGATTTAATTTGTTCATTTTTTACTTACTTAATGTAAAAAATTAAATTCTTATATTGACATTTTTGTTCTATTTAATGCATAAATTGACAGCTATTAAATTTTCTTATCAGCACTGTTTTTACCACATCTCATAAGTTCCATTGGGTGTATTCATATTCCTTTTCCTCAAAATATTTTCTAATTTGCATGTGGTTTTTCTTTAAAACTTTCCTTGTTTAAGGGCCTGTAACCTTTCAAATTTCTTTTTTTAATTTCAATTCTTTTGCTATTGATTTCTAATTTTATTCTATTGTGATTACATACTTTGTTTAGATCAGTGATCATGTCAAAGGAAGCTGTCCTGGAGGAATTTGCAAGGATGATTTTATCTCCAAGATGGTGGTATTTCATTTTTTATAGTGGTAGTATTACATGGCATTTGTTTTAAGAAAGCCTGGACATAACAGTACAAATATATTTTAGGACTTCAGACCAGGCATCAGCAAATGTTTGCTATGAAGTGTTAGAAAGTAGATATTTTAGGCTATAACTACTCAACTCTGCACAAATGAAGGCACAGATAACATGGTAACATGTTAACAAACTTGACTATTTTTTTCAATAGAACTTAATTTTTAAAAGCAATCATCAAGCTAGAATTTGCACATTAGCCAGAGTTTGTCAACCTACCTTTAGACTATTTATTTGGTGTGGTTAAACCAAAACAGTACATGAAAGTCCTCTGAGTTAAAGAGGCCCTGGGCACCATTCTGTACCTGATTCAAAATATGAGGGTGAGAACCAGTAAGCTGCATCATGATCATAGGTTCTAGGTGATTTTAATGTCCACTGAAGTTTGTGAACCATTACAATATTTCAAAACCCACAGAGAAGATATGTTAAGAAAAAGTTTTTTTCTTTTTTTCCTTAACAGAAAGAAAAAATAGTTCTTGGGAGACTGGAAGTTGAAGAAAAATTCAGTAGCTAAGTCCTACAATTGTGCTGTAAGAGAAGAATGAACTAAAAGATACGAGGAGAAACAAGATAAAAGGTTCCCATGTCATAAGCGATGCAAAATCTTTGTCCTCTTTCTAAATTTCACAAAATGTGTTTGACTTAAATCGGCCTTCAACACCTTTTAGATGGATAGATTCAGGCATCAAATTGCTGGGAGATCTCTCCCTGTCCTTCTTTGGAATTATTATATCTTTTTACAAGAAAATAAACAGAGTAAGGTTATAGGTCAGTGTCTTAGAACGCAACTTGTCTGTCTACTTGAAATATTTAATAGAAGTGTTCAAAAATTTGTCTCTTTTCCTGCACGATTGATTGGGTTTCATCTGCAGCATAACAAGCACTATGCAACACACACAGACCTGAAATATTTAAGGGAATCTAAGTAAATGGCACCATAAAGGAAAACAACTAACACTTACTTTCCAAGTGAATTTTTCTAATCTGAAAAGCAACAATGAACTCTTTGGATGTTTTGCTCTGTTTTAAATAAAATATGCTTAGTGAAAAGCAAAACCCAGAGCTCAATGATGACCATGGGCCACTAAAGATGACTGTATTCTATAGAAAACATTAGAGTTTTCTCTAATTAAAAATGATATCAAGTAGTTAATAAGCTTTATTAATTTATTTAACCACTATGATTTCTACAACATAAAATATCAGTCTCCATTCAATGGACAAACAAACAAGGCTTATCCAGCTGAAATCCCTGGTTAGGGCCTGTTTCTGTATTTTGTTTGTTTTTAATATTCCATATATAAATGAAATAATATGGGATCTTTTTCTATCTGACCAACTTCATTCAACCTAATACTCTTTGCATTCATCAATACTGTTGCAGATTAGCAAGAATTCATTCTTTCGCATGGCTGAGACATATTCCAATGTATATATGAAGCACTTCTTTTCTACTCATTTGTACATTCACGAACACTTAGGTTGTTTGTATATCCTGGCCACTGGAAAAAGTAAAACGCTACTGTGACTATAAAGATACAAATGTCTTTTCAAACTAGTATTTTGGTTTTCTTCTGTTACATAAACAGAATTGAAATTGCTGTTTTTTCTTTTGTTTCTTTTTATAGCCTCTGTTTTAAAGTCTATTTTGTATAAGTATTGTTTCCTGTGGCTTCTTGTTTGTTTCTATTTTCATAAAATAACTTTTTTCATTCCATTACTTTCAGTCTATGTGGGCCTTTCCATCTGAAATGGGTCTCATTGTTTTCCTGTCCATTTAGTCACCCTATGCCTTTGATTGGAGAATTTAACATTTTTACATTTAAATAATCGTTGATAGGTATGCACTTATTGACATTGTATTATTCATATTCTGGTCTGCTCCTTCTTTTTCTTCTTCTTCATCTCCTCTTTTTCCTTCTCTTTCCCCTTTCCTTTCCTCCTCCTTCTCTTCCTCCTCTTTCCTCTTCAAGAACTCACTTTAATATTTATTGTATTACTGTTTTGGTGGTGATGAACTGCTTTAACTACTTTTTTGTTTTCTTTTGAAGGCTCTTTATCTTTTCTTTGACTGCTTTACTGGGTACAGTAATCCTGGCTGTAGGTCCTTACTTTTCATGCCCAAATAGTTGACAATCCATTTTTGCCTGTGAAGTTTCTCTGGACAAATAAGCTGATAGTCTTATGGGAGCTCTCTTGAAGGTAATTAACTCATTTTCTCTTGCTGATTTTAAGATTCTTTATTTGTATTTACCTTTTGGCATTATTAGTATTTGTCTTGGTTATGATTCTTAGGGTTCATTTTGTTTGGGATTTTCTGCTCTTCCTGGGCTTGTATGTCTATTTCCTTCACAAGGTTAAGGAAGTTGTCAGTCATTATTTCTTCAAATAGCTTTTCAATTTCTTTTCTCTCTTTTCTTTCTGGCACCACAATGAAGATAATGTTGGTACACTTGATGTTATCTCAAAAGCCCCTTAAACTACCATAATTTTTAAAAAATCTTTGTTGTGGTGGTGATTGGGTGTTTTCTTCTTAGTTGTTGCCTAAATAGTTGACTTAATATTTTGCTTTATCTAATTTACTGTGTATTCTCTCTAATGTATTCTTTATTTCAGTGATTATATCATTCATTTCTGGCTGGTTTATTTTATGTTTTCTATCTATATTTTTATATTTCCTATATATTTATGTTGTTTTCACTGACATTGTTTATATTTCCCATGAGTTCATGTAGAATCTTTATAACCAGTGTTTTATACCCTGCATTTGATAGATCATTTATTACTTTTTTGAGTTTTGTTCTGTTCTGTTCCTTCACTTGGGACATGTTTCTTTTTATTCTCTCTTTTTTTTT
Source organism: Anoura caudifer (assembly GCA_004027475.1). NCBI lineage: Eukaryota > Metazoa > Chordata > Mammalia > Chiroptera > Phyllostomidae > Anoura > Anoura caudifer. The sequence continues at coordinate 116,783 of PVKU01005276.1, read as the reverse complement.
TTTTTTGCAGCCTTCCTGTGTTTGCTTCTATGTGTTAGGTAGTGCTTCTATGTTGCTCACACTAGATAGATTGGCCTTATGTAGTAGGTGTCCTTTGTGACTTAGTGGCAAAGTTTCCCTATGTCACCAAAGGTGGGTGCTACATGTGTGTCTCTTGTGTAATTGTGTTTGTCCTCTGGTTGTAGTTGAGGCTTAATTTCTGTTAGCATATCAATAGGAGGTATTGACCTTCTGGCTGGTTGGTTGTGAGCACTGACCATGACTACGGTGAAAGAGTTGTGGTCCAGGGACTGACCCTATACAATAAGATTCACTTTAGTGGGTTTCTGTTGCCTGCCAAGTCCACTTTTGGGGGTATGTCCTTTGTTGAGGTGGTTGGGTGGTGCTCTGGTGTGGTCCGAAGTTAGACGCCAGGTGTGCTGATACTAGAACATTTTGTGAGAGACTCTGGTGCTGGCCCAGGTCAGCTGCTAACATATATCCTACCCATACGTACTTGGTATAAGCTACAACGTGATTTGAAGATGATTGCTATTGTTCTGGGCCTGGCATTGTCTGTGAGAGGCTAAGTGGCAAACCATGGCTGGCAGCCATAAGTGCTAAGCTTGGGGCTTTTTAGCAAGGTGTGTGGTGTATGCCAAAGGCAGATGATGATTTGTTGGAGTTTGTGAACTTTTAAGTGATTTTAGAAAAATCTGTAGCATAAAGCAAAACAGGCCATTTATATAGAAAAAACACTAGAAGTAGCTTCTGTGGGCCCCCAAATTGGGTGAGGTAGGGTCATAGGAAATCATCAGAGCAGAGTGAACTGTGTTAGACAGATTTATGGAGATTCAGACTTGGTGTCCACCTTCATTGTATACATGGTGGAGAGAGGGCCCGTATAAGCTTACGTGAATATATTCATATAAAACTGAAATTTTCATAATGGCTATAATAAAGTGAAACCTTAGTACAGTGTAATTAATGAACTTGAGTTATTCATTCCAGGTTTAAGTAGCAAATAGAAAAATGTTAAATTCATTTTAATAAAATAACTGTGTATTATGGAATGATTATATATATATATGAACATGAAAAAAAGCATCCCTTTTTATCATGTGTATATAAGAATAACATTTACTCCTTTTTTTGACAGACATACACCATTCCCATACTTTTGGATGATGCCTAACATTTTCTTCCTTCTAAATAAAAAATTTATTTAAATTTTTGTCATTCTGCATAATTTTTTTCACATAAGCAATATTCACTGTCTGAATATCACAAGGTTTAATAAAATCTCTTTAGGAATAAACTATTTTGACTTGAGCAATAAGGTACCCAAAATGTTCAGACTTAGACATAAGTGGCCTCCAATAACTAAAGGATAAACTAAATTGAATTTAGTAATATTAAGAACAATGTATTTGCTGAGTTCTTCCATGTAACCCAGATTATAGCATAATCATTAGCTTAGTAGATATTTAAATAGCATTAACCAGAATAAAGTAAACATATCCATTATCAATTGTATTTCAGAACTCTTCTTCTGCCTAGAGTGAAACCAGACTTATACGGAAAGGTATTAGAAGTATGCTGATTTAATTCCTTTTATTACACTTACAGTTCCCTGGGGCAGGGACAGCTAATGAAAATGCATGTAAATGGGTGCAGTGCGAGCCCTAATGTACAAGGCATTAATGATATACAAGGAAGACAAATGAATACTACAAACAATAAACTCTACCTGCCCTGAACCATGTTGTAATGTAGCCCTTTCCCCAATCCTAGTCACATCACAGTTTTCTCTTGTGGCTAATTTTTTTGCACTTCTTCTGACTAAGCTTATTCTCTGTGGACAGGTCCTATTTCATGAGTCTGGATTGTATTTTAAAACTTGTATCATTTTGACATGAGCACTTAAATAGAGTATGAGTTTTTTCCTTTGGAAATATTTGATCTGGACCATTCTTGTCTCTTTTTATAAACATGTCACTAGCAGATTTCCAGATGACTCAACAGACCACAGAGAGAATCTAAGTCACCTAATTTTCTCTTTTATCAAAGATTTTTGGTCTTTTTGGAGATAATTTACCTAAATTAAATGCATATTTGTAAGGAAAGGGAAAAGTTATAAAAGCAGATTAAAATGAACACATAGGAATAAAGCAATGGAGCATTTTATATGCAGAAAAACATCTTTTTTATTTTTAGGTGAGAAATATCTGTGGGACAATGGAAAAGCAGATCTAAGAGGATAATTCATAGTAATAGACCTAATTGATAGGTCTATTTAAAAAACTCAAATAAACAATCTGACTTCACACATAAAGCAAATTGAAAAAGAACAACAAATACCAAGGTGAGTAGAAGGAAGGAAATAAAACAAAAAAGATAAGAGCAGAAATAAGTAAAATAGATCTAAAAAATGAAACAAAATATAAATGTATCCAAGAGCTGATACTCTGAAAAGAATAACCAGATTGGCAAGTCTGTAAGCAGAATCATCAAGAAAAAAGAGAAAGGACCCAAATAAATAAAATAAAAATTGAAGGAAACAAAATAACTGACACCAAAGAAATACAAAGGATTGTAAGAAAATATTATGAACAATTATATGCCTATAAACTGGACAACCTGGACTAAATTGAAGATTCCTAGAACCATACAATTGTCCATAAATAAATAAAGAATAATAGAAAATCTTTACAGACAGATTACACCCAATGAAATTGAAGCAATGATCAAAAAACTCCTAACAAACAAAAGTCCTGACCAGATGGCTTCATAGGTGAACTTTATAAAAGATTTTGAGAAGAACTAACACCTCTGCTTCTCAAACTGTTTCATAAAATTCAAAAGGAGGGAGTGTTCCCAAACTTATTTTTTAAGGACAGCATTATCCTCATTCCAAAAACAGATAAAGACATTACAAAGAAAGAAAATGATAGGCTAATATCCTTAGTGAATATAGATGCTAAAATCATCAACAAAATATTAGCAAACCTAATACAGTAATGCATCAAAAAGATGATCAAGTGGGAATGCAAGCTGGGTACAGAATTCTCAAATTAATAAATCTGATTCACAAGATAAACAAAATGAGGGAGAAAAACATATGATCATATCAATATATGCAGAAAAAAATTATAAAACCCAGCACCCATTCATGATAAAAACTCTTAGTAAAATGGCAATAGAGGGAACATGTGTAAAACATAACAAAGGTCATATATGATAAACTGACAGCCAGCTTCATACTCAATGGCCAAAAACTACAAGCACCTCCCTTAAATGAGGAACAACACAGAGACATCCACTTTCACCTCTTAGTCACAGTACTGGAAATCTAGCCACAGCAATCAGACAAGAGGAAGAAATGAAAAGCATCTAAATCAGAAAGGGAGAAGGAAAACTGTATTTGCAGAAGACATGATACTGTATATAGAAAACACCAAAAATTCCACAAAAAAAACCTACTAGATCTGATAAAAGAATTCAGCAAAACACAGGATGTAAATTTAATATACAGGAATCAGTTGCATTTTTATATACCAATAAAAAACTAACAGAAAGGGAAATTAAGAAAACAATCCCATTCATGACTGATTTCAAATGAATAAAATATCTAGGAATAAACCTAACCAAGGATGTAAAAGATGTGTACTCAGAAAATTATAAGACACTGAAGAAAGAAACTGAAGATGCAAATAAGTGGAAGCATGTACCATGTTCATAGGTAGGAAGAATTAACATCATTAAAATGCCCTTACTAACCAAAGCAATTTATAGATTCAAAGCAATTACTATTAAGATTCCAATGATGTATATTACAGAACTATAACAAATATTTCAAAAAAATTATATGGAACTACAAAAGGTGCCATACAGCAACAACAATCCTGAATAAGAAGAAAAAAATTGGAGGAATCGTTCTACCTAATGTCAAACTATACTAAAAAGCCATAGTAATAAAAAAAAAAAACTGGTACTGACATAAAAACAGACACATAGATCAATGGAACATAGTAGTGAGCCCAGAAGGAAACCCACACCTTTATTCAATTAATATTTCACCAAGGAAGCACACACATACCATGGGCTAAAGATAGATTATTCAATAAATGATGTTGGGAAAATTGGACAGATGCATGCAGAAAAATAAAACTAGACCTTTTAAACCACCCCAGAATAAATTCAAAATGGATCAAAGATTTAAATGTTGACCTAATACCATAAAAGTCATAGAAGAAAACATAGGCAGCAAAATTTCAAACATTGCCCATAGAAACTTTTTTATCAGCTGTATCTCCCCAGGCAGGGGACACAAAGGAAAAAAATAAACAAATTGGACTACATCAGAATAAAAAAAATAATTGTAGAGCAGAGAAAATCATTAACAAAATAAAAAGGCAACTCACAGAATGGGAGAACATATTTGCTAATACATCTGATAAGGGCATAATGTTCAAAATGTATGAAGTACTTACAACACTCAACAACAACAACAACAACAACAAAAACCTAATTGAAAAATGGGCAAATGAACCCTGGCTGGTGTGGCTCAGTGGACTGAATGCTGACCTGCAAACCAAAGGATCACTGGTTTGATTCCCAGTCAGGGCACATGCTTAGGTTGTGGGCCAGGTCCCCAGCAGGGAACACACAAAAGGCAATCACACATTAATGTTGCTCTCTCTCATTCTCCATCCCTTCCCTTCTGTCAAAATATAAATAAATAAAATATTTTAAAAAATAGACAAAGGAACTGAATAGACACTTCTCCAAAGAGGACATACAGATGATGAGCAGAATCAGGTGGTAAATTGAATATGAAAAGATGCTCAATGTCACTAATTATCAGAGAAATGTAAGTTAAGACTACAATGAGATACCATCTCACACCTGTTAGAAGGCTATCATCAATAAATTGACAAAAAACAAGTGCTGTTGAGGATGTGGAGAAAAGGGAACCATATTGCATTGTTAGTAGCAATATAGACTGGTGCAGCCACTGTGGAAGGCAGGATGGAGATAGTTCAAAATATTAAAACTGGATCTGCTTTTTGACCCAGTAATCCCACTTCTGGAAAAATATCTGAAGGAACTCAAAACACTAATTCAAAAGAACATAAGCACCCCTATGTTTATTGCAGCATTATTTACTACGGCCAAGATATGGAAGCAACCCAAGTGTCCATCAACAGAAGAGTGAATAATACAACTATGGGGTATTTGCATAGTGGAATTCTACTTAGCCAAAAAATAGAAAAAAAAATTATGCTTTGCAACAGTGTGGATGGACTTGGAGAACACTATGCTAAGTGAAATAAGCCAGTCAGAGAAAGGCAAATACTATATGATCCCCCCCTATGTGGAATCTTATGAACACATTGAACTAACCAGCAAAACAGAGACAGACTCATAGATGGAGAGCTGATAACTGCTAGTGGAGCATGAGAGGGTGGAGGGATTGAGCAAAAAGGAAAAAGATGCATGGAAATGGACAACAGTGTGGTGATCGCTGATGGGGAGGGGTTCATAATGGAACTAAATGATAATGGCATACAATAGATTAAATACAATAAGGTTGATAAATACAATAAGGCTCTTAAACGCATTGATCAAGAAAAGCAAAGAAAGAAGACCAAAATGAGTAAACGAATAGATGAAAGAGGAGAAGTAGCAACTGACAATACACAAATGCAAACAATTATAAGATAGTATTCTGAACAACTATATGTCAACAAATTGGACAATTGGGGAAATGAATAAATTCCAAGAAACATTCAATCTTCCAATACTAAATCAAAAAGCATCAGAAAATATGAATACACCAATTACAGCTAAATAAATCAAAGCATTAACAATAAAACTTCCAACAAACAGAAGTCCTATACCAGATAGCTTCACAGGTAAATTTTACCAAATGTTTAATAAAGAATTAAAATCTATCCTTCTCAAACCATTCCAAAAAGTCCAAGAGGATGAAAGCCTCTCATGCTAAGTTTAAAAGGCCAGAATTCTCCTAATTCCAAGCCAGATCAAGACACTACAAAAAAAATTATAAGAGAACAACCCTGATGAACTTAGATGCAAAAATCCTCAACAATATATTAGCAAACTAAATCCAGCAATACATTAAAGAGACCCTACATAATAATCAGTGGGATTTATTCCTGGGATTTAAGGTTGGTATAAAATTCACAAATCAATTATTTTGACTCAGCACAGAAAGAAAAAAAGGTAAAAAATAATATGATAATACCAATAGATGCAGAAATGTACTTGATAAAATCCAACACCCATTTATGATAAAAACTCAGCAAGCTGAAGATGGAGGAAACATTTCTCAATGTAATAAAGGCTCTACGTGACAAATCCAGAGCTAACATCTTACACAATGTGTACACAATATAAAATCTCAAGAGTGAGAACAAGGAAAGGTTGTTGTTCACTTTCAGCACTGTTTTTGTTCATGGTACTGAAAGTTCTAGCCACATTAATTAAAGAAGAAGAAGGATAAGTAAGAGGCATCCAAATTGGAAATGAAATTATAAAACTCTCATTAGTTGAAGAAGACATATATGGTATTAGGAGATACTAAAGATTCCACCAAAAGACTCATAGAACTTATAAATAAATTATATAAAATAGAAAGATACAAAAAATTCAGAAATTGGTTGCAGGTTTATACTAGAGTGACTTTCAATCTTTTTTTTCATTTCATGTCACACATAAACTACTAAAATTCTGTTGCACACCCATAATATATTTTTTACTAATTTGTTGAAAATAGGTATAATTTGGATTCATTCACACTTGGTGGCTGTTGTTGTGTTGACTTTTATAATTTTTTTGACAATGTAAAAGAGGACAATCCTCGACTAAATAATAAGGAACTGAATGTTTTCAAAGTTCTTTCCACATACTAATGTGTTATGGCACAGCAGTAAAAAATTGCTGTTGGTGTTATTTGCCAATCAAGAACTATCAGAAAGGAAACAAAGAATCAAAAAAATCTCATTAAAATTGCATCAAAAAGAAAAAAAAATAAATACCTAGGAATAAATTTAAATATGGAAGCAAAAAACAGTATGCCTATGAAAATTACTCTGAAAATTATAAGGCACAGAAGAAAATACAAATAAATGAAAGCTTATAATGTTATCATGATTAAGAAGATCAACATCTTTAAAATGAACCAATTACCCAAAGAAATCTATAGATTCAACTCAAGTCCTATAAAAACACCAATGGTGTTTGTCCTAGAACTAGAACAAATCACTTAAAATTTTATATGGAACACCAAATGACCCTGAGAAGTCACAGCAATGTTGAGAAAGAACAAGAAAGTTGGAAGTATCACATTAACAAATATCAAACTACATACAGGGCTATAGTGATTAAAGCAACATGGTACTGGTATAAAACCAGACATATGGATAAATGGAAAAGAATAGAGAGTCCAGATAGAAAGCTCCATCCTTATGGTTAATTAATATTTTACAAAGAAGGCAAGACCATACAAATGTAACATTAGTCTATTCAATAGTGTTGAAAAAAATTGGACAGTTACATACAAATAAGTTAAACTAAACTATTTTATTAAACCATAAACAAGACAAATTTCAGAATGGAATAAAGTCTTAAATATAAAACTCAAAACCATAAATATCCTAGAAGAAAACATGGGCATTAAAATCGTGGCTATTTCTTTTATCTTTATTTGTTCTGATGTATCTCCTTTTGCAAGGGGAAAAAAATAACCAAACAAGACTATATTAAACTAAAAATTTTTGCACAGCAATGGAAACCCAGAAAAGGACAAAACATTCTACTGAATAGGAGGTTGTATTCATCAATGATACATTTGATAAAAGGTTCATATTAAAATTTTATTTAAACAAACTCATAAAATTCAACACCAAAAACTCAAATGATCTAATTTAAAAAAAGGCAGAGGATCTGAATAGACAGTTCTCCACAGAGGACATACAGATGGCCAATAGACATAAAAAGATGATTAATGCCACTAATCATCAGAGAAATGCCAATTAAAATCATAATGAGATATCACTTCACACCTTTCAGAAATATTATTATCAATAAATTAACACATGAGCATTGAAAAGGATGTGGAAACCCTAATTTACTTTTTGTGGGAAATCAAATTATGGAAAACAGTATGAAGGTTTCTCAAACATCAAAAATGGAACTGCCTTACAACCCAGTGATTCTACTTCTGGGAATTTATCCAAAGAACCCTAAAGTACTAATACAGAACACTATATACACCCCTATATTCATTGCAGTGTCATTTACAATAACAAGATATAGAAGCAACCCAAGGTGCCCATCATAGATAAGTAGATTTTTAAAAATGTGGTAAATGTATGCAATGGAATATTACTCAGCCATAAATAAGAACAAAACCTTACCATTTGTAACAGCATGGATGGAACTTGCTGGATTTTTTTATGCTGAGTAAAATAAGTAAGGAAAATATAAATATTACATAATTTCATTTATATGTGCAGTCTAAGAACAGTATAAAAGAACAAACAAAACATACTCACTCATAGATTCAGAAAACAGACTGCTGTTTTCCAGAGAGGTGGGTTTGGAAGATGGTAAAAAAGTGAAGGAACTGAGAAGTACAAATTGAAATAGTCAAAGAAATATAAAGTACAAAAGGAAATAGAGTTAATAATACTCTAATAAATATTTATTTTGCCAGGAGTATACTAGAAATATTGGGAGAAACACTTTGTGAAGTGTATACCATATTTTTTGGACTTTAAGACTCACTTCCCCCAAATTTGGGAGGAAAATAAATGTGTGTCTTATAGTCTGAATGTAGTTTACCTGGCTCACTGGGGGAGAGGTGGTGGCGGAGAGGGGTCACAGGTAATTAAATATTTTACCACATTTTTTTACTTCAAAAATTGTTTTCCTATTTCCCTCCTCTAAAACCTAGGTGTGTCTTATGGTCTGGTGTGTCTTATAGTCCTAAAAATATGATAATTGCCTAACCACTATGGTGTACAATTGAAACTAATACAAAATAATATTAAATGTAAATTATAATTGATTTTTTCAATGTGAAGAGGCAAGCAGAGTAACACAAACAGAGGATTCATGGACATGGACAATGAGGGTGGGAGTGAGCAATGGGAAAAAAAGCAGGATAACCCTAACTCAGTAATGATCATAATGTGAAATAAAAAAAGGACAACTATTAAGAAATACAAAGTGGTAGTTACAGAGTAGTCATGCAGATATAAATTATGGCATAAAGGATAAAGTCATTAATATCATAACAACTATGTTGGGGCCAGGTGGGTACTTCAAATATAAAGGGAATAACTCTGTAAAGTACATGACTAACTACTGTTGTACATCTAAATCTAATACAGAATAGTATTGAATGTAAACTGTAATTAAAAAATAAAAATTTTGTATGGAGAAAAACATTGTTGTCCGAATGAAGCTAATATATTAACTTGCCTTTAAAAAATCAGGAAATCATAGAGGAAGATAGCAATTGAGAACAAGAGGGAGAAAATAGTGACAATACATACAGAAAATTTAAAATGGCAATAGTAGGCATTTAGCTTTCAAATGAAGAAGATTCAGTCCTATATAATATGAACAACCCTATGTAATTCCTGAGGTATAGAGCTTCAGTAAATGGTAGTTTTCTGAACTACTTCATCATTTTTTTCTTTTTTATTATATTTTATTGTTATGCTATTATAGTTATCCTGATTTTTCCTCTTTGTCCTCCTGCACCCAGCACCTGCTACTCCCTCATGCAATCCTCCCATCATTGTTTATGTCCATGAGTCATGTTTGTCTACTCCATTTCCTACACTGTACTTTACATCCCCATGGCTATTCTCTAGCTTTTGTGTTTGTACTTCTTAATACCCTCACTTCTTCACCCATTCTCACCCTCCCTCCACCTCTCTGGCAACCATCTGATAATTAACTTCTTTTTCTTGCTGATTTTAAGAGTCTCTCTTTATCTTTAGCCTTTGGCCTTTTAATTATGATGTGTCTTGAAGTGGCTCTCTTTGCATTCATTGTAAATGAAATTCTCTGTGCTCCCTGGACTTTCATGTCTATTTCCTTCACCAAATTAGAGAAGTTTTCTTTCACTTTTTTTTCTCAGATAGATTTCCAATTTCTTGCTCTTGGTCTTCTCTTTCTGGCACCCTATGATGTGAATATTGGACTTCTTGAAGTTCCCCCAGAGGCTCTTTATACCATCCTCATTTTTTTATTATTTTTTTCTTATTCTTGTTCTAATTGGTTGTTTTTTTCTTCCTTGTGCTCCATACCATGATTTGATCCTTGACTTCATCCACTCTACAATTGTTTCCCTGTAAATTGTTCTTTTTAAAAATACATTATTTCTTTTTTATTGTTAAGTACAGTTGTCTCCAATTTCACCCCTCCCATCCCTGCCTCCAACCCTCAAACCTACTCCCTTTGGCTTTGTCCATGTGTCCTTTATACATGTTCCTTGATGGTCCTTCCCCTATTATCCCTCTCCCTCCTCCTCTCTGGTTATTATAAGTTTGTTCTTTCTTTCCATGTCTCTGTTTCTATTTTGCTAGCTTGTTTGTTTTGTTTTAAGGTTCCATTATAGGTGAGGTCATATCGTATTTCTCTTTTACCGCCTGGTTTATTTCACTTAGCATAATGTAAATTGTTCTGCATTTCAATTAGTGTATCCTTTATTTCTTTTTGTGTGTGTGTGCTGCTGAGGTCCTCACTAAATTTTCTGAGCATCCTTATAAACAATGTTTTGAACTCTACATCTGATAGCTTATCTCCATTTCATTTAGCTCTTTTTCTGGAGTTTCAATCTGTTCTTTTATTTAGGCCATGCATCTTTGTCTCCTTGTTCTGACAGCCTCCCTATGTTTATTTCTATGTATTAGGTAGAGCTGCTTTGACTCCGTGGCTTGGTAATATGGCCTAATATAATAGGTGTCCTGTAGGGTCCAGTGGCACAGCTTCCCTTATCAACAAAGCTGAGTACCTAGGTGTGCCTTTCATATGGGCTGAGTACAACCTCCTCTTGTAGTTGAGTCTTAGTTGCTATTAGAAGATGAATAAAAGGGGTTTACCTAGGCCAGTCAGCTGCAACAACTGGTTTGACCACTACCACCAGTCTCCAACATCTGTGCAGGATAGGTTGCATAGGGGCAGGGTGGTGGTGATCCAACATGATCTATAGCTGTCCACTGGGTGTGCTGGCCCTGGACTTTCCCAGGAGGTGCAGGCCAAGGTCAGCTCCCACTTGTGTTTTTTCCAAGGCACCCTGTCTGAGCTGTAAATCAATCTGAGATGGCTGTTACTTGTGCTGAGCTTGGAAATGCCCTGGTAAAAACAAGCTATGAATCTAATTTGGCTGCTGCTAGGGCTTACTGAAACCAGCTGTTGTTTATTTGATAGGATTTAGGAGCCAACACCAGCCATTTTTACAAAAAATCAGCTTGGGTGGGGTAGATCCTCCAGGGTGGATCAAACAATGTTAGCCAAGTTATTGGAGTCTCAGAAATGGCACCAGCTTATGGGTACTGTGGTGGGGGGAGGGTTTAGCAAAGGGACAATGGCCTCTGCTTGCTTTGATGTCAGACACTTCAGTTTCTCTGTGTATACCACTGGTGCCTTTCAAGCTTCTACCCTGGTGCTGGAGCTCAGAGTGAATCTGAATAGGTGAATCCATGTGTGGGTTATTTTAAAAGAGGAATTGCTTTAGTCTCCAGGAGTTTATTCACCTGACTCAATCCCCACTGAGTTTTGTAGCCAGAAGTTGTAGCCAATCCCCATTTCCTGGCACTAGAATCCTAGACTGGTGGGCCTGGTATGGGTATGGGACTCCTAGCTCCTGAGATATCAATCCTGAATTTTTATCAGCATGAGTGTGGGACCAGCCCATTCCATGCCTGTGCCCCTCCTACCAGTCTGGATGGGTGTGGTTTCTTTATTTTGTAGTTGTCAGACTTCTATTCAGCTCAATTTCTGATGTTTAGTGATGGCTATTCTATATTTTAGTTGTAATTTTGATATGGTTGTGTGAAGACGTGAGCCATGTCTGCCTATGCTGACATCTTGATCAAAAGTCCCAACTTTTCTATAGTTACATGTCCTAAGGAAGGAGGATGAGCTTCATTCATTTTTTATATTTATAGAGTCTCGAACAATGTCTAGTATTCAAACATATCTCTTGTAGGGAAATGAAGAGGACAACTCCAATATATTAAAATTCTCACTTATATATGGAATGATTTTGGCCATGATTATGGAAGGAAAGGGAACTAGTTTTGCACATTTATTCTCTGTATTGAATTGTCTGTTGCATGCTTTAGCAGCATTATATTATTTAGTGTGTATAACAAATACATATGAGCAATATTATAATTTATATCATGAGCACTCAATTTTTGATAATTGCCAAATAACCCTAAATTTTTACACTATATATTTAATTTTGTCTTAGGATGTTTAATCAATATATTACTAAAATTTAATTTCAATATGGGTAAACAAATTTGAAATAAATATAATAGCTACAGTGATTGCTCCTTTCTTGATTTTTTCTCATCTTATTCTAAAGTATATTTGGTAAACTCTTCTTGATCATTTTTCTCTGAGGGTTTCATCATCCCCTATTCTATCTTATTGCATGAAAGCTAGTTAAGACTATGTGATCTTTTCTCCACACATGTTGGACAATCACACTCCCACCATACACACACTGACCTCCTTAAATACATCCTTATTCTTTTAAAATCATGTTCCTCACATTTCTCAGTATGTTTTAGGGATGAGAAATCATCAATAGAACCTCTAAATAACGCTCTTTACCTATAATCCATAAATAACTTCCTCTGGATCAGATTTGTAAACGTTTGCGAAAAGGACATTTTATTTTTAATTGTATTGATTGTATTGAAGCTTCTTTTGAGATCTGAAGCAAATAAATTAAATTTGCATCTGACTCTAACTACTCAACTTCCCACAAGCTGTATGATCTTTCAAAAGTTGTTAAATTTCTAAGGAAAGGAAAAGTTTCTAATAGAAAAAAAATTCTATTTTCCCATTATAAGTAGAGACAATAGCAGAACTTGCCTGTGGAGAGTTTATCTAAATTATTCCTTGGTGTTGCTGGAAACCGGGGAGAGACCTGTTTTTCTTGCTGATGCATGTAAAGAATTATATATTAGAAAATCTAGTAGTATATAATCAGTCTATTAGTGGCCTATTCCCATGGAAGAGAACAGAACTGGGTAGAATAGGGGGTAAAAGGCAAAGTTTCAGGGCAAAGCAGGGTGTCGTAAGCAAGAGTGGCTGAAGACCAGGATGGCAAGCCCCTGGGCAGCCTGAGGCTGGGTGGCTAGAGGCCCAATGGCCCAAGAGCCAAAAGCACCCAGAGCCCCGGAGAGAGAGAGTCCTTTGTTCTGAGGACTTATATAGCTGGTAGGATAGGAGGAAAAAAGTTACATATTGGTTAATGGGTAAATGCAGTGCCAGTGGGGGAATGTGACTACACAAACTTAGGTATGTGCGGGGATCTGTTAGCCCAAATCCTTATCTTGCTGAAGACCCCATTTGTTCATCTTGTTGTAAAACAAATACATGACAGGAGGCAGTTAATTAAAATTGGGGTGCTTTCAAAAGTTATTTATGGCTCTTTCTGTAACAATCAGGGACTCCCTCTAAAAGATAGTGACCCAATTAACCAAAAATTAACCAAAGGAGGCAATTAACCAAAATTGTTTTATGGGCTCTTTTAGGGGGCACTGGGGACCCTCTCCCACATTCAGGCTATGGGATGAAAGCACAATTTCATGGCTTTCTTTTCCAGATAGTGGAAATGCCACATAGAATTTCAAGGAATTCTCTTCTTTCTTGCTAACATAGTGTTTCTTATGATGTTGGGACACCTGGCAATATTATCAGACTAGGCTCAGGACTGCTGAGTTAGCATGTGAGACTTGTCTCCTTCCTCCTCCCTGCCTTGGTTTACTATTTATTCTACCCAATTGATAAAAGGTATTTCCTGGCAACCAGGGTGCTAAATGCTGGCCATTAACAGTATTGCAGTCTCAGAGTTCTTCCTATCCTGTCTCCTGCCTCATTGCTGCAGCTGCAGCCACTTTGTTTGGCCAAGTTACCCATTGAAGCTTTAAATTGACATAGTCCCTCTTACAAGTGCATGCCTTAGATAACAGCCTACAGAGTCACAATTAAATGTAAGTTTCTAATATAACTCCCATCATACCTTATGATATATAGTCTCCTCCACTTTTTAGGGCCTGTCCTTATGTACATCTTAGGTAAGACCTTTGTGGGGTTTATCAGAACCTTTCTTCTTTGGTTTGAATTGACCCATTTGGCCTTAGTCTGGGACTGTTAAAGCATTCCACCCTTATAAAGTCACGCCCAGGTCCTACAATTGTTTTTGCTGCCACTTAATCTTCCTGCGTTCCCTCAAGGCATGCTGTATACTACATCCAGCACCTGTGAGTGATAAACTTCTCTGTTTCATTCCCTTCAGATTTTCTGTTACACTGTGGCTCAGAATCTGATCTCAGAGAGCTACTTAACAAGTGTTAATTTAAAAAAATCACAATGCTTTATGATACAATTTTTGTACTAATTAAGATGATTCATATTCATGAGGTCTGTCTGGATAAGTTCCAGCCATTGTAAATCTAAGCAGAACAGTTTGCACACCATTTATGTAACCTGGAGGCAAGGGGAGCAGACTGGAATGCACATGTGTAAACAATGATGACTGTACTAGTTGATGGGAGCAGTAGACTCCACTGAGTGAACATGTGTACCGTGTGGCTGTCTCATTCAAAATGACAGAATGAGTAGAACAGTAAATCTACATCCAATTTTGCATTAAGCTTGAACATTTCTCCACAAAATCTGTTCAGATGATTCACAAGGACACAAATGGGCAACTAGTGATTGGCAGCATCACCATGGCAACATGCCCACTCATGAAACATGTCTCCAGCTGAGTTTTTTGGCAAAATATCAAATCACCCAGGTGACTCAACCCCACTAGGGCCCAGATTTTGTTCCCTACAACTTTTGCCTTTTCCCAAAACTAAAATCACTTTTTAATTTAATTTAATTTTATATTTATTTTATTTTATTTTATTTTATTTATTTTATTTTAATTGTTGTTCTTGTTCAGTTATCTGTCTTTTAGTCCTATCCCAGCCCACAGACCAAAACCTCCCCACCTCCCTACTATATTCAGCCCCCCACCTCATTTTTGTCTATGTGTTTTTCATATTTGTTGCTCCAAACCCTTTCACTTTTCCCCTGAAATTCCCTCCCCTCGCCCCTCTGGTCACTGTCAGCCTGTTCTCAATTTCAGTGTCTTTGGTTATATTATGCTTATTATTATTATTATTTTTTTTGATTAGGTTCCTGTTAAAGGTGAGATCATATGGTATTTGTCTTTCACTGTCTGGCTTCTTTCACTTAGCATAATGCTCTCCAGTTCCATCCATGCTATTGAGAAGCATAGGAGCTCCTTCTTTCTTCCTGCTGCATAGAATTCCATTGTGCAAATGTACCATAGATTCTTGATCCATTCATTTACTGACGAGCAACTAGGTTGTTTCCAATACTTGGCTATTGTATATTGTGCTGCTATGAACATTGGGGTGCATAGGTTCTTTTGGATTGGTGTTTCAGGGTTCTTAGGTTATAATCCTAGAACTGGGATTGCTGGGTCAGAAGGTAGATCCACTTTTAGTTTTCTGAGAAAAGCCCGTACTGCTTTCCATATTGGTTGTACCAGTCTGCAATCCCACCAATAATGCACTAGGGTACCTTTTTCTCCACAACGTCTCCAACACTTGTGTGTTGTTTTGTTTATGATGGCCATTCTGACTGGTGTGAAATGGTATCTCATTGTGATTTTAATTTGCATTTCTCTGATAGCTAGCAATATTCAGCATCTTTTCATGTGTCTTTGCATCCTCTGTATGTCCTCCTTGGAGAAGTGTCTGTTCAAATCTTTTGCCCATTTTTCAATTGGGTTGATTGTCTTCTTTCCTGTCTATGATTTCCTCTAGGACTTTAATGGTATCACCACTTATATTTAAATCTTTTATCCACCTTGAATTTATTTTTGTGTATGGTGTAAGTTGGTTCTCGAGTTTCATTTTTTTGCACGTAGCTGTCCAGTTCTCCCAATGCCACTTGTTGAAGAGGTTATTTTTAACCCATTTATGTTGCTGCCCCCTTTGTCGAATAATAATTGACCAAAGAGACTTGGGTTTCTTTCTGGGCTGTCTGTTCTATTCCATTGGTCCATGTGCCTATTTTTGTGCCAGTAGCAGGCTGTTTTCATTACAGTAGCCTTGTAATACAGTTTGGTGACAGGTATTGTGATCCCTCCTACTTTGCTCTTCTTTCTCAAAATTGCTGCAGCTATTCAGGGTCATTTATGGTCCCATATAAATTTTTGAAGTGTTTGTTCTATGTCTGTGAAATATGACACTGGTACTTTAATAGGTATTGCATTGAATCTGTAAATTGCTTTGTGTTTTATGGACATTTTGATGATGTTAATTCTTCCAACCCATGAACACGGTATACGTTTCCATTTGTTTGTTTCTTCCTTGATTTCTTTCTTCAGTGTTGTGTAGTTTTCTGCATAGAGGTCTTTTACCTCCTTGGTTAGGTTTATTCCTAGGTATGTATGTATGTATGTATGTGTGTGTGTGTGTGTGTGTGTATATATATATAACTTTTTGCTATATCAAATGGGATTTTTTTTCTAGATTTCTACTTCTGCTGTTTCATTGTTGGTATACAAAAATACCTTTGATTTCTGGATATTGACTTTGTATCCTGCTGTTTGGCCAAATTCATTTATTAGGTTGAGCAGCTTTTTGGCCGAGTCTATAGGATTTTCTATGTACACTATCATGTCATCTGCAAACAATAATAGTTTTGTTTCCTCCTTTCCAATATGGATGCCTTTTATTTCCTTTTCTTGTCTAATTGCTGTGGCTAAGACTTCTAATACTATATTGAATAGAAGTGGTGAAAGTGGACAACTTTGTCTTGTTCCTGGTCTTAGTGCAGAAGATTTTAGTTTTTGCCTATAGAGAATGATGTTGACTGTAGGTTTGTCACATATGGCCTTTATTATGATGGGGAATGCTCCCTCTATTCCCACTTTGCTGAGTGCTTTTATCATAAATGGGCACTGTACCTTATCAAATGCTTTTTCTGCATCTATTGATATGATCATGTGACTTTTGTCTTTGTTTTTGTTTATGTGTTACATTACATTTACTGATTTGTGAATGTTGAACCATCCTTGCATCCCTGGGATAAATCCCAATTGGTCATGTTGTATGATCTTTTTAATGTATTTTTAGATGCGGCTTGCCAATATTTTATTGAGGATTTTAGTGTCTAGGTTCATCAGCGATATTGGCCTGAAGTTTTATTTCTTTATTATGTCTTCATCTGGTTTTGGGATTAGGATGATGCTGGCTTCATACAAAGTTTTTGGGAGTCTTCCATCATTTTGGATTTTTTGGAGTAGTCTGTGAAGGATAGGGGTTAGCTCTTCCTTAAATGCTTTGTAGAATTCTCCCATGAAACCATCTAGTCCAGGGCTTTTTTGTGTCAGGAGTTTTTGGAATATTGCTTCAATTTCATCTGCTGTTATTGTTCTGTGCAGGCTTTCTGCTTCTTCTTCCTTGAGTTTTGGAAGATTATATTTTTTAGTAACTTGTCCATTTCACCTAGGTTTTCAAATTTCTTGGCATACAGTTCTTCATAGTAATTTCTTACAATCCTTGTATTTCTGTGGTGTCAGTTGTAATCTCTCCTCTTTCATTTCTGATTGTGTTTATTTGGGCATTCTCTCTTTTTTCTTGATGAGCCTGCTTAAAAGCTTGTCAATTTTGCCTTTCTTTTCAAAGAACCAGCTCCTGGATTCTTTGATCCTTAGAATTGTGCTATTTGTCTCTATGTCATTTAATTCTGCTCTGATCTTGGTTATTTCCTTCCTTCTACTTGCTCTGGGCTGTCTTTGTTGTTGTTCCTCAAGTTCTTGTAGGTGTAGGGTTAAATTGTTTGTTTGAAATGTTTCTATCCTTTTTATGTTGGGCTGTATACCTTTTTATGTTGGGCTGTAAGCAGTCCTCTGAGGACTGCCTTCGCTGTGTCCCATAAGTTTTGGGTCATTGTGAGTTCATTTTTGTTTGTTTCCAGAAACTTTTTGAATTCTTCCCTAATTTCATTATTGACCCATTCATTGTTTAATAACATGCTGTTCAATCTCCATGATTTTGAGGGTTTTGGGTTTTTCCACTTGTGGTCGACTTCTACTTTCAGTCCAATGTGGTCAGAGAAAATGCTTGGTAAGATTTCAGTTTCCTTGAATTTGTTGAAGCTTGTTTTGTGTCATATCATTTGGTCTATCTTTGAAAATGTTTCATGTGCATTTGAAAAAATGAGTATTTAGTTTCTTTGGGATGAAGGGATCTATATATATCTCTTAAGTCCATTTCATCTAGAGTGTTATTCAATGCCACAATATCTTTGTTGATATTTTGTTTGGAAGATCTGTCCATTTTTGACAGTGGGTGTTAAAATCCCCTACTATAATTGTATTGCTGTTGATATCTTTCTTGAAGTCCTGTAAGATTTTCTTTATGTATTTAGGTGCTCCTATGTTGGGTGCATATGTATTTATAATGTTTATTTCTTCTTGATGGATTCTCCCCTTGAGTATTATGAAGTGTCCATCTGGGTCTGTCTTTAGGGCTCTTCTTTTGAAGTCTATTTTGTCTTATATGAGTATTGCTACCTCAGCATTTTTTTCCTGTCCATTTGCTTCAAAAATTTGTTTCAAGCACTTCAATTTGAGTCTGTGTAGGCCTTTTGTCCTGAGGTGGGTCTCTTTTAGGCAGCATATTTATGGGTCATGCTTTCTTATCCATTTGGTTATTTTTTGTCTTTTGATTAACTGTAGCATTAATCTATTTATGTTTAATATTATTATTGATATATAAATATTCATTGCCATTTTGTGCCTGTGCTCCCCTCTCTGTCTCTCTCCTTTCCTTCCTTTCCTTAAAGCAGTCCATTTAGTATCTCTTGCAGAACTGGTTTAGTAGAGGTGCATTCTGTTAGACTACCGGGAAGCTCCTTATTTGTCCTTCTATCTTGATTGAAAGCTTTCTGGGTAAAGTATTCTTGGTTTCAGATCTTTTGTTCTCTTTACTTGGAATATTTTTTGCCATTGTCTTCTGGCTTGAAGCATTTCCATTGAGACATCAGCTGCTAACCTAATTGGGGCTCCATTGTATGTTATTTCCTTTTTCTGCCTTGCTGCCTTTAAGATTCTCTCTTTGTCTTGGAATTCTGCTATTTTAATTATAATGTGTCTTGAAGTGGGCCTCTTTGAGGTCCTCTTGATTGGGACTCTCTGTGTTTCCTGGATTTGTGTGACTTTTTCTCTCATCAAATTAGGGAAGTTTTCCATTATTACTTTTTCAAATAGGTTTTCTATCCCTTGCTCTTCTTCTTTTCCTTCTGGTATCCCTACTATACAGATATTATTACAGTTCATACTGTCTTGTATTTCTCTTAATCCCTCTTCATTCTTTCTGAGCCTCTTTTCCTTTTCTTGCTCTTCCTGGGTGTTTTTTTCTACTTGGTCCTCCAACGCGCTGATCCGATCTTCTGCTTCATCTATTCTGCTTTTCATTCCTCCCACTGTGTTCTTCAGTTCAGACATTGTGTTCTTCATTTCCTCTTGGCCCTTGTTGATAGTTTCTATTTCCTTTTCCATGCTGATATAGTTTTCAGTGAGTTCATCATAGCTTCCCTTGAAGTTTCTGTTAACTCATTGAGAGCTCATGGAGCTTCCTGACAACCATTGCTTTGAACTCCAAATCTGATGGTTGAGTTGCCTCTGTTCCATTTAGCATTCTTTCTGGGGCTTCCTCCTTTCCTTTCATTTGGGGATTGTTTCTTTGCCTTCCCATTGTTTTTGAGGCTCTTCTTGTTAACCTCAGCTTCTTAAATTGATCTGTTCTGGCTCCCTGGGTTTATGGTTTGAAATTCTGTGCTAGAATACCTGCGAGATTCAGTGGTGCAGTCTCCTTCAGGTTTCCTGGTGTTCACAGCTTCCACTGTCTCAGCTGTTGGAATGCCCCCTCTTTCGGACCAACTGTGTTTTTTTCACTGTTCCAAGTTTTTTTTTTTTTTCTCACTCATGGGTATTTAAAAAGAGAAAAGAAGAAGAAATAAAATGAAAAAAAAGAAGAAAAAACAAAGAGGAAGGAAGAAGAGATAAAATTGGAAAGAAAGAATGAATAAAGGAAGAAAGAAGTAATGAGAAACATAAGGAATTGAGAGGTAAAAAGATAAAAATAATGGAAGAATAATAAAAATTATTTTTAAAGAAAGAAAAATGAACAAACAAACAAACAAAAAATAACCTCATGCTGTTTTCCCACTCACCAAGCTGGATTTTCTGGTCTTGCTGGCTGCATATGCTGAGGAGTGATGGTATGGCTTTTCTACCTGTTCAGCCCTCAGTTATCTTTGTGCTAGTCCTCTCAGGGCTAGCCTGGCTCTTCTCTGCACAGGGCCTCAGGTGTATCTTCTGAGCCTCCTGGAGAGCGTGTACTTTCCAAAGTTCACGGGTGTGAGCTTGGGTCTCCTACACTGTGCACTCACCCCAATTTCACAGGAGTGAGCTCCAGATTTCCCTTGGATCATGTGCACTCCCTGGGTTCAGATATGTGGGCTCTGATTCTTCCACAGATTGCTCACACTCCCTGGGTTCCTGGCCTAGGCCACAGGTCTCTGCGCAGCTGTCCCTTTCACTGTGGACACCTTTGGCCGCAGGTCTCTGGTCAGGCAGCTGTCACACGCGTGAGTGCCCGTGGTTGTGTGTAGTTGTCTTCAATTGCACACTGGCATCTTTGGTCGTTGAGCCATCTGTGTCACGCACATACCTGGCTCCCTCCCTGGAGCCCCATAGCAGGCCTGGAATGTGCCAGGCCCAGAGCTTCAGCAGCCCTGGTCTCTGCTGATCCCTGGGCTCTTATTTTTCAGAAGTACTCTCCTTACTGTTTGATTTTTCAATGTCTGCTACAACCTTCAATCTCCTACTTTCAAATATGCTGTGTTTCCGCTGGTTGACTGCTCCATTCCTCCATAGATCAGCCAGGTTCCTCTCCCGTGTGCAGGGGGAAATGGAATTTGCTCCCTCCTACTGCACCACCATCTTCCTTCTCACTTAAAATCACTTTTGAATGGGAAGATATTTCACATCATCGATGAGATTCAGGAAAATACAATGGAGCAACTGATGGTGATTCCAAAAAAGAATTTTGCAGAGTGTTTTGAACAGTGGAAGAGATGCTGGGGGAACTGTGTGAGGTCCTAAAGTGCCTACTTTGAAAGGGACTGAGAAGTTATTGTCTTATGTACAATGTTTCTTGTATCTTCTTCAGTTAATATCTCTATTTTTTCATATACATGGCTGGATACTTTTTGGTCAGTCTTTAGCAAGTTATCTGACATATGATAGAAACTAAATAGATTTTAACTGTTATACTGTAATTTCTGGATAGTTGAATAGTGAGTCGATGTACTATAGTGCTTGACAGCTTTGGGATAAGAAAAGTATATGAAGTAAAGAATAGATTATAAATTCTGGTATAATATATTTCAAAGTAAAAAAAGATATAATGATTATGCCCACTTTATCAAGGTACTTCAGTACCCTGCAATATAATTGTTAATGATCATAGAGTTTTTTTCTGTTCACCCACTGTTCAACAATTCTATTTTGTGTACTTTTATTCTATGGAAATAAGTACATAAATAAAATAAGAAGATAAAATATTGATTGTGATATTATGATTTACTAGTCAAAACTCCTCTTTACAATGTGTATGATTCACAAAGAATTTTTTTCCTTATATGTTTAAATATTTTAAATTAATTTACTAAATATAAGGCCCAAAACATATTTTTTATTTTCTCCAGGAAAAAGAAGAAGAAAACCTAGAGAAGTTTAAGAACTGAAAGATACTGGTGTGGGTAATGGCAAGACACTACAGAAGAAGGGAGTCACATAAATCATCAGGATTATATGCTGACTTCTCTTAAGTCTCAAAAATATGATAATTGTTGAGCACTTTAAAGTCTTGCCATTCATAACTGAGCTTGGCTGAGAACCTTCTATAACTGACTCCCCCACCTCCCATATCTTCTTTTGTCTTTGGCTGAAAATGGTATTTAAGATGATAATTTGAGTCATTTCCCTTTTCCTGAGTCTCTTCTATGCTACTAGTATCAACTGGCTTTGGTTCATAGCCTGAGCTTGCTAGGGCATCTCCAAGCCCAGCATAAGAAGAAACCAGCTGCTGATCACTTTACAGATTATGCCAAGTTACTCCAGACAGAACACAAGGGGGTACCAGAACCCTGCTTAAGTAAGCACTGCCTGTGGAGGGGGCTGCTGTATGGCTTATCCTCCATGGAGAGCAGAGGTTGGTATTCAGTGGTACTTGTAGCCAGTACTTGTAGTTGAGTGTCTTTTGTAAATCCCTCCCATTGACCTGCCAATAGCAATCAAGACTCAACTACAAGAGAGGGGTATACTCAGCGCACATGGAGGGTGTACCTCAAGTACCCATATTGGGTTATAGGGCAGGTTATGCCACAGGTCCCTATAGGACACCTACTACATTAGGCCATGCTACCAAGACAGGATGTCATAACAGCTCTACTTAATTCATAAAAATGGACACAGAGAGGCTTCCAAAATGATGATACAGTGAAACATGGCCCAAATCAAAGAACAGAACAAAACTTGAGAAAAAAAACTAAAAAAAGTGGAGGTAAATGATCTTTCAGATGCAAAGTTCAAGAGTTCAAAAGAGTAGTCATAACAATTCTCAAGGGACTTAGTGAGGACCTGAACATCATAAAAATACAACTCATAAATAAAGGATATACTAATTGAAATAATAAAATTTTATAGGGAAACAACAGTAGAATGGATGAAGCCAAGAATTGAATCCATGATTTGGAACAAAAGGAAGGAAAAACAGAATCTCCCCATCCCCACAAAAAATTAAGGATAGTGTAAGCAGCTTCTGGGACAATTTTGAACATTCCAATAGTAACATCATAAGGGTTCCAAAAGGAGAAGAGAAAGAGCAAGAAATTGAAAATAAGTTTGAAAAAATAATACAAGAAAACTTACCTAATTTGGTGAATGAAATAGACATACAAGTCCAGGAAGTACAGACAATCCCAAACAAGATGGATACAAAGAGGCCCACACTAAATCACATCATAACCAAAATGCCACAGGTTAAAGATAAAGAGAGAATCTTAAAAAGGAGCATGAAAAAAGCAAGTAGTTACCCACAAAGGATTTCCCATACCCTGTCAGCTGGATCCTCAAAAGGAATTTTGCAGGCTAGGGCAGGAACACTCAAAGTGGTGAAAAACAAAGACCTACAACCAAGATTACTCTATCCAGCAAAGATATAATTTAGAATTGAAGGGCAGATAAAGTGCTTCCCAGATAAGGACAAATTAAAGGAGTTCATCATCACCAAGCACTCATTATATGAAACATTAAGGGGACTTATCTAAGAAATTGAAGAAGATCAAAAACTATGAACAGTAAAATGACAACAAACTCACAACTATCAACAACAGAACCTTAAAAAAACATTAACAATGAAAACAAATACTAAGCAAAGAACAAGAACAGAAAAAGAATCAGAGAAATGGACATCACATGGAGGGTTTTCAGTGGAGAAGGGGAGGAGAAGAATGTGGGGGGAAGTTACAGGGAATAAGAAACATAATTGGTAGGCATAAAATAGACAGGGAGAGGTTAAGAATGGTATAGGAGCCCTGGCTAGTGTAGCTCAGTGGACTAAGTGTGGGCTGTGAATCAAAGGATCACGGTTTGATTACCAGCCAGGGCATATGCCTGGGTTGTGGGCCAGGTCCTCAGTGGGGGCCATGTGAGAGGTAACCACACATTGATGTCTCTCTCCCTCTCTTTCTCCTTCCCTTCCCCTCTCTCTAAAAATAAAGAAATACAATATTTTTAAAATGGTATAGGAAACAGAGAACTCAAAGAACTTATATGTACAACCCATGGACATGAATGAGGGGAGTAGGGAATCCAAGAGGTTTGGGGATGCAAGGCAGAATGTGGATTAAGGGGAGAAATTGGGAAAATTGTAATAGCATAATCAATAAAATGTTTAAAAAAAAAGAAGTGATGGTAGTAGAAAAGGAAAAACTGATATTGGCTTTAAAAGCCTCCAAACAGAGACAGATAGGTATGGAAACCCAGAAAAGAAGAAGTTCAAGTTATGTAGGTGATGTTATTGATCCAATTATTTGTTCACAGCTGTATGATTATCTCAATGCATAAAGTATTTGGATGGGTAAAATCTGAAGATTTTATTTATATAAAATTATCCTGTATTTACCTATAAAATACTTAATAACTTTTGTGAAGAACAGTGTATAACAGAGGCACCACTCTTCCTGAGATACCCCTCATATTAAATGAAAAGTTTTTTTCTTTTTATTGTTGTTCAAGTACAGTTGCCTCTATTTTCCCACTATCATTTTCCTTTCCCCACCCACTGCTACCTCCCACCCTCTATCCACCCCACCTTTGGCTTTATCAATGGGCCCTTTACACATATTCCTTGATGACCCTTCCCTTTATTTCCCCAGTTATGCCCCTTCCTCCTCCCCTCTGGTTACTGTCAGTTTGTTCTTTATGTCAATGTCTCTGGTTTTATTTTGCTTGCTTGTTTTCTTGACTAGGTTTCATATATAGGTGAGATCATAGAGAATTTGTCTTATTTCACTGCCTGGCTTATTTCACATAGCATATTTCTCTCCAGTTCTATCCATGCTGTTGTCCAATCATTATCTTTTATTCTTTATAAGAACAAAGCACAGAGGAACTATTTTTTGTGTGTGTGGCAAAAGTACAACACCATACTTAGGGGAAAAATGATTTCTATCAAGCACTCTATTAATCAACCTCCATTAATTTATAAGAAATGGGTATTACATTGCCTTATTGTACATTGTATATATATATATAATTTGTCATATATATATATAAAGCTACAATTATATTTATTTATATAGGATTGGTATTCAAAATATCAGGTGCAATTCTGAATGAAAGCAGTTACAATTGTGTAAACAAGGCTTTAGTTGGATGACAAAGAGAGTATACTATTGTAGCTAAGGGCAAGAGAATCCAAGATGACCAAAGAGAGAATAGGGATGTGTCAGAAGAAATTAGAGAACATTATCTTACAAAGAAAATATTTCAACTAAGTCATATCCATTCTGTCACATTTTCTTTCAGTTTGATCATGGACTATATCTACTGCATAGAGTGGCCCTCAATAATTGAGTTATGTTATCTTTTATTAAATCAGCGTACCATAGAGTCTTTGATATCATGTCAAGGAATTTCCTGTATGATAGTCTAATAGTCTTACAAAAAAAAAGATATTGCAATCCAACTTTTATCCCTGCACTAACCTTCAGGATTCCCATTAACAGTTAAGCTATATATTGTTCTGGTGATTTGGTGATAAATTAGGATATAAGAGTACGGTATAGTATTTAAAAATAAAAATAGTGAATTAACAATAAGTTACTTTTATTTTGTCACTCACTCTTCATTATATCCTTTGAACATTAAGTAATAAAATCTAAATATTTACCTTGTATGTTGAAACAGCTGAATTAAAGTTAAGCTACATATATGTTAAAAAGTTTAAGTCTGGGAGATTTGTGTGATATGACATAATCTTTTTATATTAATAATTAATTAATTTGTTTTTATTGATTTTAGAAAGAGAAGAGGAAGGTAGAAAGTGGGTTGGACAGAGAGATAGATTTTTTTCTACTTGCTTATACATTCATAGGTTGATTCTTCCACGTGACATGACTAGAGATTGAACCTGCAACCTTGGCATACAAGGACAATGTTCTAACAAACTGAGCTAGGTGTCTGAGCCAGACATAGCATAATCTTAATATTAGAGGGAAAAGAAATAAAGTGCAACCATTTTTGTCATGGTAGCATTGTTTATAATTCCTTAAGAAAATTTATTTTACTTTTACTAATAATAACAAACAAGCATATTTTTGGAGTGATATTGAAATCATTCACTTTCCTCCAGTGGCATTTACATTTTAAAATATTTGAACTTAGAATATTCACAAAAATTAAATACTGATAGTAATCCTTCATGACTCATGTAAAAATGTGTAGTGTTCAACATTTGACTATTTAAAATAGAGGTACTATGAACATATAAGTGCATAAGTTATTTTTTATGATTATAACTTTTTTATTTTTACTCTTTTTATTTATTTATTTTATTTTTCAAATTTTATTTTAATTGTTGTTCTTATACAGTTTTCTGTCTTCTACTCCCAATTGGTGTTTCGGGATTTTTCAGGTATATTCCCAACAGTGGACTCCCTAGGTCAAAAGACAGTCCCCTTTTTAGTTTTTTAAGGAAATTCCATACTGTTTTCCACAGTGGCTGCAACAGTCTGCTTCCCCAACAGAGAACTAGGGCCCTAGCTGGTGTGGCTCAGTAAATTGTCAGCCTGCAAATCAAAAGATCTCTGGTTTGATTCCCAGTCTAGGGCTAATGCCTGGGTTGCCAGTCAGTTACCCAGTGGAGTGTGCCAGTGGAGTGTGCCCACATTGATGTTTTTCTATTCCTCCCTCTCTTTCCCCCTATAAAAATAAATAAATAAAATCTTAATAAAAAAACCCAGTGCACTAGGGTTCCCTTTTCTCCACACCCTCACCCACACTTGTTGTTGTTGATTTATTAATAATAGCCATTTTGACAGGTGTGAGGTGATATTTCACTGTAGTTGTAATTTGTCTCTCTGATTGCTGGTGATGTAGAACATCTTTTCATACATCTATGGGTCATCTGTATTACTTCCTTGGAGAAGTATCTATTCAGTTCTGTTGTCTATTTTTAATTGGGCTGTTTTCCTGGTGTTGAGTTGTATGAGTTCTTTATATATTTTGGATATTAGACCCTTATCCGATGTATCATTGGCTCTCCCATAGTGTCAGTTCTTTTTTTTTTTTTTTTTTTTTTTTTTTTTTTTTTTTTTTTTTTTTTTTTTTTTTTTTTTTTTTTTTTTTTTTTTTTTTTTTTTTTTTTTTTTTTTTTT
>PVKU01005276.1:0-89383 GCA_004027475.1 Anoura caudifer | reverse complement strand
CAGCAAAAATATTGCTTTGTGGGATGCCCATAAGTAGATAAGTGGATTAAAAACTGTGGTAAATTTACACAATAGAATACTACGCAGCAGAAAGAAAGAAGGAATTCCTACCTTTTGTGACAGCATGGATAGAATTGAAGACTATTATGCTAAGTGAAATAAGCCAGTTGGCAAAAGACAAATACCATATGACTTCACTTATAACTGGTATCTACTGAACAGAATATAGTAATAAGAAAGTAGAACCAAAGAAATGAAAACGTGGAACAGACTGATAGCTGTAGGAGGGAAAGAGGGAGAGGGGAATATAATGGAAGGTAGGGTAAGGAAGTTGTCAAAGAACATGTATGAATGACCTGTTGATAATGACAATGGAGAGGGGATTGACTATAGGAGGGAGGAGTGGGCTGGATGGGGGGAACAAAGGGGGAAATTTGGGACAACTAATAGAATAAACAATAAAAATAATAAAAAAGAGAAAATAAAGGAGAGTTCAAAAATAAAAATAAAAATTTCAGCCAAAAATATTTAGCATTTGGAAACTATGTGTTTGTGGTTACAGATATAGGCAATAAGATCCCTTTTTCAAGAGTTAGTGATAGTAGAGGAGGACAGAAAGTCATTTATAAGAATAGTGTGTAAATTTTTTTTAATATCATATGCACAGAAGATTAAACAGACAGAATAGGGAATAGCTGCACAGGAATCTGGAAGTTGAAATATAAAATAACTTTGTTAAAAGGAGGGCAGAGGACAGAGTGGGGAAAATATTCAGCAAGTGAAAAGATGGATTAGAAAGGATAACTTAAAACTTAGCAAAAGCTTGATTAATTCTTGATAATAAATTAATGTATTGTTAATTCATTGTTTTATTTCTTAATAGATTTACTGATACTTTGTAAGTTTATGTAAGGTATTCATAAATGTTTTTATTCATTAGATCATTTGTTTTACCTCATCAAACAGTACCATCATGAAAACAAATTCAAATTACTAATTTTTAAGAATTGAATATTGATTAGCTTTATTAATTGTCATTATATACGTAATAATTATAAGCATGTGTTATTGAAAAGCTTCATGAAATAAGAGTTTATAAAGATAAGGTCTGGTCACATGTTGAAAAGCTGGTGAATATATTGACAATGGCCCACTCTTGTATTCCATATCCTTCTAGGATTACTATATGGAGAGAGAGAAGAGGACAAATGAGAAAAAAATAATGCTCATTTGGCTAGAAATGAAGCAAAGTGCTCCATATTGCACAGGTTTCCATTCTTATGAGCAGAGAGTAATTGATACACCTCACAAAACTTCTATGTGGAAATTAATGGGGCTGACCTATCCTTAGGTCTATGAATCACAGTTGTTATGACATCAAGTATGGTTAGTCAGAGGATACACCCACCTATCCCACCTGTGCTTTGGATAGATTTCTAGTTTTGTGTGCACTTTGATCATCTTACCTCAATATATGTTTGTTTGTTTGTTTGTTCATTATTAAAGATATATTTTACAAGGATGTGGAGAAAAGAGAACCCTGGTACAATGTTGGCGGGATGCATATTGATTCAACCACTGAATGGTGTGAAAGTTCTTCAGAAAATTAAAAATGGAATTTCCTTATGACACAGTGATTCCAGTTCTGGGATATATTTGAAGAAATCTGAAAATCTAGTTAGAAAATATATATGCAACCCATGTTTATTTTAGAATTATTTGTAATAGAAAAGATATAGAAACCACCAAGGTGCCCATCAATAGATGAGTGGCTAGAAAAACTGGTACATATACAATGGTATACTACCTAGCTATAAAAAATAATCTTATTTCTTGTGATTCTATGATGAAGTAGAGGGTATTATGCCAAGTGAAATAAGTAAGACAGAGAAAAACAAAAACCATATAATTTCACTTTCATTTTGAATCTACACAACAAAATAAAAAGACTTCAGAGAACAAATTGAAGGTTGACAGAAGGGAGGGGAATTAGGGGGCTGGGTGAAGAAGGTGAAGGGATTCATAAATATAGACTGGTAGTTACAAAAGAGTCACAGGTATATAAAGCACAGCACAGGGAACATAGTCAATAATACTGCAATAATTATGTACAGTACCAGGTGGGTATTTGAAAAATTGGGGGAACATTCTGTAAAGTATATGATTGTCAAACCATTCACTATGCTGTACACCTAAAACTAATATAAAATAATTTGAAGGTAAACTGTAATTTAAAACTAAAAATAAAATTATATAAATAGTCCCATATGTATAAAAATAAACAAAAATGTAAAAGTAATATATGAATAAAAAGTTAAATAGAAGATGATTCAATGGGTCCTGGCTGGCTATCTCAGTATGTTAGAATGTGGCCTCAGTACACCAAGAGTGTGGTTTTAGTCCCCAGTCATAGAAATGCAAAAAAAACACACACACAAAAAAAAACAAAAACAAAAAACAAAAAAAAAACACAAAAAACACACAAAACACAATGAATGAATAAATGAGTAAAACAGCAAAGAGATGTTTCTCTTTCTCTCTCCCTCTCTCCCTCTCTCTCTCTCTCTTCCTCCCTCTAAAATAAAAAATAAGAAAATTTAAAGATAACTGAATTTTCAATAAATATACAAAAAGATCACCAAATCCATTAGTAACTGAAGCAATAAGTATCAAAACAATGACCCAATAAAGACAAAATAAAATAATAAATCCAATAATTTTAAGCATAAAAGAAATAGCACATTTACAGATGGTTTATGGTAGCATACACTTAATAACAAGCACTTTTGTAGGTAATTTCACAATAGTTTTAAGAATAAATAAATAAGAAAATGGAAGGAAGGAAGGGAAGAAGAAAGAAATATGACAAATTGACCAAGTATTTCATTTCTATCTTACAAACAGATGTATACATGAGGAAATATTATACATTAAACATATTCCTTATAACATTCCCTATTATGCAAATATGCTTATTGAATACAATCTAAAATTCCATTAGCAGAAAACAATGTGAAAGACTTTGAAATTGCCACGTATGATAATTCAGGACAGTCTACCTTATCTTCCATGTTATTTCTGCCACTCATTGACTGAAAAGTCCTGTAAGTTGTAGAGAACTGAATAATGCAAAAATGTTTTATTTATGTAGAAATTCAAATTACTTTTATTTATGGGAGATATAAATATTGTGCAATTTTATATTTTGTAAGTATCTATATGTTTATTTTGGCACATTTGACTGTGTGCAAGTATGTTGTGTGTGTATGGGGGTGTTGGGTTATTCTTTGAACTATTTCTAACATCTTAGTGATCTCATTAATTGGTGAGCTAAAGAAAGTCTTTGATATGTTTTTACTTTATGTTTGTAAAAGACTCATTATGTTACCCTTTAAAATGATCATTTATTATCATAATTAGGAAATTGTTATTGATCTGTATTAATAAATGTTGTTTCTTCATATTCAGGAACACTACAGGAATTAAAGGAATGAGACTCAGCCATATATTCTGTTATAAAAAATTTAAAAATATCATTAGTAAATAAGTTGCTTAAATATATAATAAATTCTATCTTAAAATTCGCATAAGTAAAATATGTAAATAGCGATATGTACAAAATACCCATTTATATTTTAAACTGTTACCTAGAGTAACTGTTTGATATATTATTCAAACTGTTATATTTCTATTGCAAATATCACCATTACATGAACAACTACACCATGTAAACATCAGCAGCTATAAATCATCATGTATGGTCAGTAAGTTCCTTAGGATTGTTACTTCCAGAAAAGATAATCAAATTTTTACTAGTTATTTCAGTGATTTTTAATAAAATACAGTAATTTAGTACTTCAATATTTTTAAGTGAAGTAAATACAAAAAACATATTTTAATTGAGCTTTAAAAATACTATTTAAAATATTAGTTTCATTGCATTATGGTCAAAAGGTGAAATCTTTAACAATGGAGATTGATTAAATGAACTATGGTTCAAAGGTATGATAAACTGTACAACTTTTAAAAAGTCTGTATTAATAAGGCTTAATTATGAAGATAATCTATATACTATAGTTTATCTATAGTATATAGTATACTATAGTTTATCTATAGTATATAGTATACTATATAGATTATTATAGTATATAATTATATATGCTATATAAAACAAGAAAGGTATATATAAAAAAAGAAACTAAGTGATTCCAAATTAAAATGCATATCCTGGGGGAAAAGTAGCTGTTAACCAGAGCTCAAAAGAAAAATTTTTGCATGCATATACTTTTTTCATATCTCAAAGTTTTCTTCAGTGGTCATTTATTTCTGTTTCAATCATTAAAAAATCAACAACAACAACAACAAAATATTTATTTGATATGGCTATGACAGCTGTTAACAGTATTATCTTCAAAATTTTGTTGTGCTCAAACTATTGGCCAACTGATATAACCAACTTGTATAATCTAGACAAATTCATTAAAGGGAAGAAGAAGTAGGCTCAGGAATTTAAACATATATTGCATTATCTGGGATAAAGACAAGGAATTTACATATATGACAATGTGTTTTCATATTTCTTATAAAAGAATACTGAAAATTCTATGGTTAAGGGAACTGTGAGTCATAATGAGTAGAGCATGATTTCCAACTGGCCTAAAATGACTTCCGGTGCCTAGTTCTCCCTCTGGAAATATCCCAATAATTTCACAAAAATATAGACTGCCAAGCTTGAATCCTTTCAACAACTTTCCCAAAAGGTCACTCAACACATGAACAACTTTATTAATGGACAGCTCATTGCCTTTAGAAATACCTAATTTTTTTAAAGCTGTTACAGAAATAAAAAGCTAAATAGATCTCTGATATATTTCTTGTATTTTATTATTGGGGAAGTTTAATCGGTTTCAAATATTCAAAAAGACACATGCTGTAAAACATTTGCCATTTGTTGCCCCAAGTGTCTTCTGTCCATGCTAAATACCCTCATTTTATGTAAAAATACTTTATTCATTCCACATCCTCGTCTAGAAATATTTTTGTTGCTCAAGATGACCCTTTGTATCAATTTCCTGATGTTCAAACTACCCAATTCAGTCAAATTACATATTACTTACCCACATAGCATCCATCTCTTACTCTTTTCATAGCATTCCCCATGTTGTATTATTAGTGTAAGCAATTTTCAGGCTTCACACTGTGGAGTCATAAAAAGCAATGACCATGAGTTTGCTTTCATATTTTCAGTGAAAAAATACCACACATAGGTTTCAATTTCTGGTGCTGAATTGAATGGACCTTTGAAATGGAACTTGAAAATCAAACCATGAATATAATTTAATTCCTCAGAAAAAGTAATGTGTCTTTTCTTTTGAAAATGCCTACTACCTCTAAAAGACAGCATTTAATAATGCTGTCTTTAAGTTGTTCATCCCTTCAAATTATGAGTTTTCCTACTGTGCAATGTTAGCATTGAGCATTAGACTGTATTGCAATTGTCATTGAATTGGGAATTATCATTTCCAAGCCTACCACTCAAGGAGAGGTGAATATCCTTGATGTTTTGGCTTTCCTTGTCCTGAGAACACCAATGAATCTGCTTCGATGAACCTTTAACCTTTAACACATTATCCATCTCACATGATATATGCCAATAACCAAAATGAAAGTGGATTTATTTAATCCATTGTTTCTGTTCCAATGTGTATTTTTCAGCCTCAATATAAAATACCAAAAGCTGCAATATTCTCTGCAACATGCTGGGGAAAAAAAAAAAAGGAAAAAGGAATTGTTTTTGAGGTGAAAGTAGTTCTGAAACAAGCTTAGGAAAAGAAATCTCATTTTGAAACTCAAAAGAAATATG
Source organism: Anoura caudifer (assembly GCA_004027475.1). Taxonomy (NCBI): domain Eukaryota; kingdom Metazoa; phylum Chordata; class Mammalia; order Chiroptera; family Phyllostomidae; genus Anoura; species Anoura caudifer. Next base: position 83,520 of record PVKU01005276.1, on the reverse strand, counting down.
AACAATCAGTTATAGATGTTGGTTTACATTCAAGGCTGAATATTCTGAAAATTTTCAGAGAATTTCAGAGATCCTCGTTTAGGAAAATGCCATAGGAAGAGGCCATTGTGAATTCTCAGTATGCCTGGGGGAAATGTATTCAGTTATAGGGCTTTTTTTTTTTACACTGTGCTTGTGATTTATCAACACAGCCTGATCAAATGCTTTGTTAATTCAGAAGGTGTCATGACTTTAATTTATTTTATATCCTTTACTGTTCAGGCCAAATATTTTACTAATCATCACATGTGTTTCAACAACCAAGGCATACATTAAAATACTTGACAAGCTGCCCATTAATCTACATGTTGCAGCCCACTCTGAAATTTGCTGATGGACTTTCACATATTATAGACACACCTTTGAATTTTGATGATTTGGTTCAGTATTGTTAGCAGAGAACTTGCCTTCTTGGGGAATGTATTGCCCATTAAAAATGACGCACTAGGGTGATTGGGATGTGTTTTGATTTACCAATTGAGTTTATAATTGTATACACTCCACTAATCACAAAACTTTCTCCACTGAAGGAGACTTTAGCTCCTGTGTGTCAAAAGAGCTTTCTTTGTTTCATTTATAGACCCCAAACTGACACAAAATAGTCTTTGAGACCAGAGTATTATTATTTAAAAATCCTTTGTAACACATTTTTTTCCTTTTTAAAAATGTTGTACGTAAAAATCTTACAAGCTATGTTAAATAAAGCAATCTTCAGAAACTAGAAGTTATAAAGAAAGGAAAAGCTTTGAATAAAATCTTCAGAACAGGCTCTGGAAGATTCAAAGTAATAGATTGCACTCTCATTGGCATCACTTGTTATCTTCTATATATTGCCAGATAAATTTAGGAATTACATAACCAAAAATAGCTTATTTGGCTTTTTTCTCCTATTGTGATGATCTCTCAGATGGGTTTATATTTTGGGCAAGGAATGCTTTTTGAATTATACCTGTTCAATTGTTGAAACTCCAAGAAAAAAGACCAAAGGAACCTCTCACACCACCATTTCTCTGACAACACCCTACTTATTATTATTATTATTATTTATTATTGTTATTATTAAATTTTCCTGTCATTTTAATCTGGAATCAACACATTAATCCTGCAAGTTAACCATTAAGGTAATTACCTGAATATGTGCATAAGTACTTATATAACAGCTATTTCTTGAGCTCCCTACTAAGCATTAATCATTTAGTAGAATACACTGCCCACAAAGCACTGGTTGAAAAACATACATGACATTGAGAAACATAAAACAGTTTATCAGATATTACAATATGAATTTTCAGTACAGTATACTAAAAATAAACACGGAGCTTGAGGTAAATTAGCATCAGCAAAAGACTACTGGATGTATCCATTGTATACATAATTTTCAGGTTATGCTAAACTCTAATCTCAGCCCTGGAATCACAAAGCCCTGTGACCCAGGGAAAGTTTTAAATTCTCCCTGTGCCTCAGTTTCCTCATCTGTACATGGAAACTCATGCATCATGAGTAGTAAATGATAAAAGAGATACTGCATATGTCTCAAATGCTGAGTGCCTAAAAGTAATTATAATAATAAATATGTAATTTTATTAATACTATTTTAAAGAAATTATAGAGAGGGCGATCATATGGTATTTGTTTTTCTCTGGCTTATTTTGTTCAGCATAATAATCTCCAGGTCCATCCAGGCTGTTGTAAAAGGTAAAAATTCCTTCTTTTTTTACAACCACACAATAGTTTATTGTGTAAATGTACCACATCCACTGATGGGCACTGGGTCCTTTCCAGAACTTGACTAATGTAATAATACTGCTATGAACATAGGGAGAAGGCCAGGGGTCTGGGGCCTGGGTGGAGGAGGGACAAAGGAGAAAAATGGAGGACAACTATAATAGTTTCAACAATAAAAAAAGATATCCCTCTAAATTATATAAAAAGATTATAGATAAAGGAAAATTTATGGTGCATCTGTAGAGTCAAAGAAGTTCTGTGGAAAAGATGAACCTGATTTGAGCCTTGAATGGACACATTACTTAGTGAAATAAGGGTGATTATGTAACAAAACAAACAAACAAGCAAATAGACAGGTTCATCTGCCTGTTTATAAGAACCAATAAGAACCAAACTTGTCAAACAACAGTTCCATTTTTAGTTTTCTGAGGATATCCCATATTGTTTGCCACAGTGGCTTCCCCAGTCTGCATTCCCACCAGCAGTGCATTAGGGCCCCCTTTTCTCCACATCCTCTCCAACACTTGTTTGTTGATTTATTTATGATGGCCATTCTGACCGGTGTGAAGTGGTATCTCATTGTGGTTTTAATTTGCATCTCTCTGATGGCTAGTGATGCTGAGCATCTTTTCATATGTCTCTGGACTGTCTGTATGTCCCTGGAGAAATGTCTTTTCTGGACCTTAGTCCATTTTTTAATTGGGTTTTTTATCTCCCTGGAGTGGAGTCATGTGAGTTCTTTATATATTTTGGAGATCAAACTTGTCTGATGTATCATTGGCAAATATATTTTCCCATATAGTTCATTCTCTTTTTATTTTAATGCTGTTTTCTTTAGCCATGCAGAAGCATGTTCCAGTGCTGGGATTATATACTAAGAACCCTGAAACACCAATCAAAAAGAACCTATGCACCCCAATGTTCACAGCTGCACAATTTATAATAGCCAAGTACTTGAAGCAACCTAAGTGCCCATTAGTAAATGAGTGGATCAAAATACTATGATGCATTAACTCAATGGAATACTATGAAGCAGAGAGGAAGAAGAAGCTCCTACCCTTTTCGACAGCATGGGTGGAAATGGAGAGCATTATATTAAGTGAAATAAGCCAGATGGTGAGGGACAAATACCATATGATCTCCCCTTTAACTGGAACCTAATCAACAAAAGAAAAAAGCAAGCAAAATATAATCAGAGGCACTGAACATATGAGCAATCTAACAATAACCAGAGGGGAGGTGGAAGGGGATAATGGGGGGGGAAGGATTTTCAAGAACACATGGACAAAACCAAGAGGGATGGTGGAAGCAAGGGAGGGAGGAGTGTTTGGTTGAGATCAGGGGGAGCAGTGGAGGGGGGAAATAAAGACAACTGTAATTGAACAACGATAAATTTTTTTTTTTTAAAAAGAACCAAACTTGTGAGGCAGGTACTGGTACAAAAGGAAAGGGGTTTTATTCAGGTGTCCTGCATGACCTGGGAGAATGATGGACTCCCATCTCAAAGACAATCTCCTTTACTGATCAAGCCTGCTGTTCTTATAAGGAATGGGAGGGGAGGGCTTTGTTTTCTTTCCAATTATCTTGTTAGTTTTGTCATGCTCAGAGTCCTATCCATTCATCTTTCTAGTTTTCAGTATGCTTGGGGGCCCATCCATTCATCTTTCAAGCTTTAAGTGTGCCCTATATATTCATATTTGTAGCTTCTGGTAGATGATCAGTCTAAAAGCCTCCCTGTGCTACCTTATTTGTCAATGGGAGAGATTCCCTGGTGTTCCAACTAAGTCTCTATGGTACATCCCTCATTCATATTATGCACCTTTGAACTCTTACAAGGGTAAATTTATGAAGGGCTCATCTTTTGTAGTTTCTTCCTGGTACAAAAGGGCATAGTCTTAGCTATCCCTGAGTTTAGAGAGTTTCACTGTCTATTAAAGAAAGAGAGGGATCAGAAATGGAGGTAGGGTAAGTGTTTATATAGGGAGAAAGATTACTGTTTTCAGAGGATGGTACAGGTAGTGTCTAGAGGATGGCACTGGTGAATAAGCAAAGCTGGTAGACTGCTTCATATTTAAGGCACTATATTGCACATGGGCTTCCAAAGTAAGACCTACTGTGCAGACAAGCAGTCAAGTGTTTAGTGAGAGGTACATCTAATAGTGCAGGGGGAATAGTAGTGAAATCAGAAACTGGAGAGACTAAAGGATCCCCACGATTAAACACTGAGCAAGCTTTGGAAGACACACACAAAAGCAAGATAAATTTACTGAGAAAGCAACTTTCTAGGAAAGTTAGAAAAAAATAAAAGTAGCAGTGTCAGTTAGGTTTGGGAGGTGTTGTCCCTCACTGAAAGAGGAATTTTAAGCCTACTTCAGGAATGCAGGTACAGTTTTCCCCCAGCAGCAACAAAATCTGAGTTCCCTTAAGGTGGTACCCAGTTTATCAGTGTGGGATGGATCAAAGTCTTGATTCCTGTGAGCTTTAGGGAAGAGCGTGTTGTCAGCAGAATGTCATAGGGACTTGTCCACTGCTTGGCCACCTGGTGTTCAGGATCTTGAGTCTTCCAGGTCTTTACAGGTCCATCACAAATCCCCGCACAGGGATTTGTGATGGGATCTAGAAATCAGGGTGTCCAGAAAATATTAAGAATATATAGGATGTCCTCACCCCCACAAGTCTGAACTGGGGGACAGGACACATGGAGCAGGTCCATTGAGAGTTATTTTACATAACAACAGTTTTGCAAATAGCCACAGAAGCTGTTATTTAACATATCTATAACTTTTGACTGCTTTCAGGTTATGTTAAATAGCTGTGGCCATGCTTTGAGCTAGGGAGATGAGAGTGATTTCAACCTAGGACTTAACTGGGAGGCAATATCCCCTGGTTACAGCACCTGCATAAGAGCTTAGAGATGTTTTGCTCCATGCCACAGCACCACACCTGCCCAGACTTACTATGGCAGGCCAGAAAAACTGAAAAAAAATACAGAAATACTGGTATAGATGATTGTGGGAGGAGTCAGAAATGGAGATGCAGGAGAAGATTCCCATCAGGATTTAAACCCAGGTATAGCATTGCTGCAGGTCAGAACCGCACAGTTTCAGGGCTCCCTTTGCCACACCCATTTCCAGTTTAGGAAAGTGGAAAGCAAGATGTAGCAGCAATGCAAAGCTCTCTATTAGCAGTTTGGAAGAATGCAGGAGAGATGTTGCAGGAAGAAAAGGGGTGAAATGACTCTTGCTGTTGGACCATGAAAAGGTGCCACCCAGGTTCGGATTAAGAACTGGAGAATCTGGCAAAACAGCTAATGGTGTTGGGAATTACAGGAGGCCTCCCAGCTGAGCACAGACTACTGGGAAGAACTGGGAGCTAGCTGGGCCTTGGACTTCTATTTCTTTTTCTGAGACATGGTACCTCTGATAGACCTGACTGGGCAAAGGGGGGAACGAAGGATTATGTGTGTTTGTGGGGTTTTTAAGGGACTTTGGGATTTTAACAAAGACATTAAGTCATTACTCTAAGTGTGTATAACTTTTGAATAAATTGCTCCTTTCCTTTTCACCAGTCTCTGGCATGGAGAGCTATAATTCCATGGTGGCAGGCAAGGCAAACCTAGTACAGGGGGACCCTGGGAGAAGGGGAATCCATTTGGTAATATTATCTTGTCCTCATATATGGATCCATTCTGTAACAAATGTATAATTTGAAAGGCTTCTGTAAATGAGTCAAATCTAGTGCAAGAGCCAAAGCTAGTTTTTCCTTCAAGGTGTCAAATGCGAAATGCTGCGTGGCATTTTTTTTTTTTTTTTGTCCATTTTAGATGTCCACAGTTCAGGGTCTAGCTCTTTCAAAGAGTTATACAATGGTTTTACTATATGGCTAAAATTTAGAATCTAACTTTGTCAAAGTCCGGTAATCCCTAAGAATCCACAAGTTTTCCCAATTCTCTTCGATTTTTATGGAAGCAATGATTTGTTTTCAATCAGCCATCAAGCTCCTGTCGTCTGATTCAATGGAAATCCCAGGTACGCCACCTCCTGTTTGCAAATTTTGGCCTTGTGAAGTTGAAACCAGAAAAGAAACCAGTGTTTGTGCTGCCTGTCGCATACCAACCCTCTAAGCAGAGACAGGGATTGAATCTTTATGGGTGCTTTATTCAGATGGGCAGTGATCTGAGAAGACAGTTGATTTGTACCCTAACAGGCTGCCTTACATTTCCTTCCAAGCCAGCCTTTTTATAAGAGAGAAAAAAGTGTGATGAGGGGTTTTGAAATTCAGGGAAAATTAGATCACAAACTATGTAGTATCCTCATCTTGGGTGGTTAGCTGTTCCTGGGCAAACAATGACTGGGATGTCTCCATCTGTGCCCCAAGCAGTGGTCTTTAGCTGTGCCCCAGGAGGTCAGCTATCTCTCTGGAGCGGTGAGCTGTACCTGCAGTTCCTGAAGCAATAGCTTTAATATATTCATTATCTAATAGGCTTATTAACTATTTATCTTAATCTAAAATTTTCCAACTCTTGAGTCCCCTATCAAAGTGATACTTCATATCCTCCTTTTTGCCAAATGATTCAGGACAATGATGTTGTTGAACAAAGTGTCTTTGTTAGTATCTCTAGCTATTAATAAGTCATCCACATATTATAGAAGAATTCCTAATTTCAATTAAAAATCCCAATTTCAAATAAAATGTAGCATGAATGCCCTAGACAACATTATTTATGTCCTTAGTAGTCTGTACCAGTTAATATTTATCAAAGTGAGGTTTTTGACTGGCAAAATGGGTATGTTATAGGGAGACTAGCATGGCCAAATTAATCTTGATTTTAGAAATTTCTGCAATACTGTTTGAATTCCCTCTAAAGCTTTTTCCTTAAGGGGTATTCCATCTTCTGTAAAATCCACAATCTTTGTTTTAGATTGATTTTCATGGGTTGGATGTTAACTGCCCTATCTGGGGTCCCATTGACCCAAAGGACTTCATTGATCTGCTCATAGATCTAAGGTGGGAGGAGTTTATTTCTCAGTCTTTCTGGACATGTCAAGAGCACCTGGAGCTGGAGAGCATATTCCAGTGGGACTTCTACACATAATTGCTGCTTCCTAGGAAAATAAAAGTTATTTGCATATGCAGTTCACAAAGTAAATTAGACCCAACAATGGAATGAGGCAGTCTGGTAGGTACAGAAAACTGTGCATAAGTATTTGATCCCCAAGGTGGTATTCAAGAAGTTGAAGGAACAACTATTTTCGCAATTGTTCCACCATTCTAGTAACCTTCAGTGTAGCTGAAGTTTTCTTAGTTGGTTTTGTATTTAGCACTGAGTGTGTATCTTCTGTATCTATGAGGAAGTCAATTAGCTTGTTCCTCACTGTTAATTGTACCCAGGGCTCCTAAGGGGATATAGTAATAGGTCAGATGTCTAGGGGAGCCCCTGGACCTCCTTATTCATCACCAAAGTTGTCATTTCTTTCTATTTTTTCAGTGGCAGTTTCTTTCTTTCTTTCTTTCTTTCTTTCTTTCTTTCTTTCTTTCTTTCTTTCTTTCTTTCTCTCTCTCTTTCTTTTCTTTTCTTTTTCTTTATGAGTTTTAGTCAGTCCATCCTTTAATGTCCTTCCTCTTTTCAATAAGATCTTGATTGGTGCCTAGTGGGTCTCCCTTTATTCTTTTTTTTTCTCCATGTCCTGCCTTTCCTTCTGGTTTCTCTGTACTGCTTCTAAGAACATGACAACCTGCTTTAATTTCCTTGTTTTTCAGGAATAGTGAACTGTAAAGCCTATGTCCACCAGCTGGGAGGGATTCATTCCCAATGCCCAATCTAAACATTGGATCTTCCTTCTGATATTTGGGTACTTTGCCCAAGAATACCTATGTTTGCCATCAGGACATTTTCTGATATCTGTTGGTCAGCATCGGTGTGCTTTTGATAAGCCTGATAGACTTTTTCTAAAAATTCAAAAGGATCTTTTTGTTTCTGTTTAATGGCACATATATTCAAGCTCATTGGCTTAAGTACTTCTTTCTTAAACCCTTCCAATATGCACCTTTTGTAATAGTCTAAGAAAGCTAGGTCCCTGCTGTTTGGGTCCATGTTTGGTCCTGTCAAGGGAATTGTCCCAGCTGTGTTGAGGTTCCCATTGGGATTCTCTGGATGGAGGCAATGATCCTCTTCATTAGTCTTATCTATTATAGCTGCCTTTCATCTGCTATTAGCAGAATGTTAAAGAGAGCCTCTATGTCTGCCCACTTGGGAGTGTAAGTGGCAAAAATAGAGGTGATAAGAGCTACTATTTTGTAAGAGTTCTCCCTATATGAAGGGTTGAATTCTTCCAATTCAGTAAATCTGAAGTGAAAAATGCAATATAGACCCAGTAGTAGCCAGAACACTGGCCTTCTTAGTTTATTCCTCCTGGAGGGTATTGCCTTATAGAGAATCATCCTGCTCTGGGCAGGGACATTCCCTGGGTAATTTGGATGCCCTCCTGGGTCTTTATGAGGTACATTATTTTTTTCATACAGGGGTGGAACTGTTGCCCCTCTGGGCCATTTAGAGGGTATCTAGCAGTGGGATTTTGGATGGCAAAAATCTTCCTGCTCCTAATCTTACATCCCCCAAGTTCACTGCATTAAAGGGTAGTCATCCTCATTTATCTTCTCTTCCTGTGTCTTGTTATCTAGGAGGTGTTTTGAAGTTAATTCTCTTCTCTGTGTCATTAGTGTGCTCTTTTTTTGCCAAATACTTATTGTGTAATGACATCAGGGATTTTGTCCCATTTTCCCAACTGTTGGCAAATGAATTCCAATTATATGATGGTGTAGCAATTTAGAGAATCATTTAGATGTCATTTTTCCCATTGTCAAAAGTATAAATGAGCTAAAGTGTTACAATAGAAAACCAGTTCCTTCTTAGTCACTGGATCATAGCTGTACATGGACTGATCTGCTAAAATTTAGCCCTGTTGGCTCTATTCAGGAGTCAAAACAGAACAACCTCTGATGGCACAGAAGTACAAACCCAATACCATAATCATTAGAAGATTCCATGCAAAATGGGAACATATAAACAAAATATGGATTCATAATTCTACTATTCCAAATGGGTACTCGCAAGCGAGTATTAGCATCTTATTTCATGCCAAACAGATACTGCAAAGTGGACTTTGGGTATATATAACTGGATCCAAATGAGATGAAACCCATATGATAGGATTACCCTATAAACCAGCATCACAAATGGTCCTAACCCAACCCTAGCAGCAAAAATCCAAAGAGGCAGGGATAGCCTTCCAACTAGTACTACAAATGATCCTGACTGGACCCAACTGGCACAAAGTCCAAATGGCACAAAACCTGAGTGGCATAAAGTCAAAGTAGCACAAAGCCCAAGCAGCAGACATAGCCTGCCAACTGGTAATGCAAATGGTCCTAAGTAAAACCAATTGGCACAAATCCCAACTGGCACAAATCCCAAGTGGCACAAAGCCCAAATTACAGGGATAGAAGGTCCTCAGTGTCTCTGTCAGCTCAACTTACATAGGGTTATATGGACCTGCTCCCCCCAAAACTATCTCTTTTTATCAGCCAGGCATTTGGGGTAGATGATGCCTTGAAAAAAAGTGCAGTGGGATTCTCTGAGTTTCCGGGAAATTCTCACAGTGTCATTCTCACATTGTTGGCCTGCCACAAGCAGCTAGGACCCCAGTCTGGGCCCTGTGTGACTTACTGAAGTCCACACTGCCCCACCAGGGTCACCAAAAACTGTAACTTAAAAAAAAAAAAAACAACAACAACATGCAGGTTTGGCTGCCTGCTGCAACCAAAACCAAATTTGTGAGGCAGCAATTGGTACAAAAAGAAAGAAGTTTGATTCGGGTGTGGTGCAACCAGGAAAATAGTGGCCTTCCATCTGAAAGACAATCTTCTTTCTTGCTCAAGCCACTCTTCCTATAGGTAGGTAGGAGAGGGGTTTTCCAAATCCAATTATCAAATATTAATTGACCACAGAGACTTGTGTTTATTTCTGGGCTCTCTATTCTGTTCCACTTATCTATATGTCTGTTCTTATGCCAGTACTGTACTATTTTGATTACTGTGGACGTATAATATCGTTTTATGTCAGGTATTATGATCCCTCCTATTTTGTTCTTATTTCTCAAAACTGCTGTGGCTATTTGGAGTTGTTTATGGTTACATAAAAATTTTTGAAATGTTTGTTCTATATCTGTGAAATATGCCATTGGTATTTTAATAAGGATTGGGTTGAATTCATAAATTGCTTTGGGTACTATGAACATTTTGAGGATGTTAATTCTTCCAATCCATGAGCATGGTACAGCCTTCCATTTGTTTGTGTCTTCCTTAATTTCTTTCTTCAGTGTTGTGTAGTTTTGTGAGTACAGGTCTTTTACCTCCTCGGTTAGGTTTATTCCTAGGAACTTTATTTATTTATTTATTTGTTGCTATAGCAAATGGGATTTTTTTCCTGATTTCTGTTTCTGATATTTCATTGTTGGTATACAAAATGCCTTTGATTTCCAAATATTGACATTTTATCCTGCTGTTTTGCCAAATTCACTTATTAGGTTGAGTAGGTTTTTGGTGGAGTCTATAGGGTTTTCTATGTATACCATCATGGCATCTTCAAACAATGACAGTTTTGCTTCCTCCTTTCCACTTTGGATGCCTTCTATTTCATTTTCTTGTCTGATCACTGTGGCTAGGACTTCAAATATCATGTTAAACGAAAGGGGGCAGAAGCATAAAATGGAGTAAAAATAGCCTTTTCAGCAAATAGTGCTGGGAAACCTGGACAGCTACATGCAAAAAAAATTATAATGATAATAATACTTGACTACCAACATATGCCATACACAAAAATAAGCTCAAGATGAATAAAACACTTAAATAAAAGTCATAACACCATAAAATTCCCAGAGGAGAACATACGCAGAAAAATCTCAGATATTCCATGCAGCAATGCTTTCACAAATATGTCCCCAAGAGCAAGGGACAGAAAGGAAAGAATAAAGAAATAGAACTTCATCAAAATAAAAAAAAAATTTGCACAGCTAGAGAAAACACCAGGAAAATACAAAAGGAACTCAACTGTATGGGAAAATATATTTGTAAATGATACCTCAGACAAGGGTTTGATCTACAAAATATATAAAGAACTCACATGACTCCACTCCAGGAAGACAAACAATCCAATTAAAAAATTAGACAAAGGACCTGAACAGACACTTCAACAAGGAGGACATACAGAGGTCCCAGAGACATATGAATGGATGCTCAACATCACTAGCCATCAGAGAGATGCAAATTAAAACCACAGTGAGATACCACCACACACCAGTCAGTATGGCCATCAGAAACAAAACAATAAACAAGTGCTGGCAACATTGTGGAGAAAAGGGAACCCTAGTGCACTGTTGGTGGGAATTCAGACTGCTGCAGTCACTATAGACAAAAAAGTTCCTCAGAAATACTATTAGAAAATAGTAGTTCCTCAGAAAACTAAAAGTGGAACTGCCTGTTGACCCAGCAAGTTCACTGATTATACCCTAAGAATCCTGAAACACCAATTCAAAAGAAACTATGCACCCAATGCTCATAGCAACACAATTTACAACAACCAAGAACTGAAAGCAACCTAAGTGTCAATCAGAAAATGAGTGTGTCAAAAAACTGTGGTAGATTTGCACAATGGAATACTAAGGAGCAGAAAGAAATAAAGTGCTCCTACCATTTGTGACTACATGGATGGATCTGGAGAGCACTAGGTTAAGTGAAATTAGCCAGGTGATGAAGCCAAATACCATATGATCTGATCTATAAGTCAAACCTAACCAACAAAACAAACAAACAAGCAAAATATTACCAGATACATTAAAATAAAGCACAAATTGACAGTAACCAGAGGGGAGGTTGGTAGGGATAATGGCATGAAAAGGGGGAAGGGACATTAAGGGACATATATGAAGGACACATGGACAAAGCCAAAGAGGGGTAGTGTTGAAGGTGGGAAGTGGGGATGGCTGTGGTTGTGGAGGAGTGTTGGGGAGGAAATGGAGACAATTGTTCTTGAACAACAACAAAAAAGAAAAAAAAATCCAATTGTCTTTATAGCTTTTTGCACACCCAACAATAAGTTTGCCCAAATAGGAATAAAATTATAATGGAGACAGAAATGAAATAGTGCCTAACGTATGGGCCATAGACAGTGCATATATTCATTGGGACCATTTGAGTATGTATGTGTATATACACATATAACTTATTCTAATAATGTGGTCTACAGCAACATGTAGGAAATCTAAGCAATACAGAATTAGTATTGTAGCTTTTTTTCTCAAGTTTGGATTCAGAGCATTCTCCTGTATTATGAGTTTTCAAATGAATGTCAAATTTTAACTTTCCAATATTAGTTAATATACTGATATTTTTCATGATTCACTTAAAAAGTGAGAGAATAATGGGCAATATTTAAGTGTTTGTCATATAACCCAACCAAATTACTATTGAAATTATAGTAGAAAGAAAAAATATGCCAATAGCATACATTTTAATGTAATCAAGATTAATCAAAGACATTGGGAACAAGGAGTGTGGGCAGAAAACTACTCCTTTTATTATTAAAATGTCTGCTTCATTTGCATGTCAAATAAATATATTATTTTATCAAAATTATAGATAGTAGATAAAGATAAATAGATTGATAAATGGGTGATGGATAGATATAGAGATAAACAAGTTTTCTCCTTAGTAATTTCATTTTTAATGTATGAGTTTGTATACATGGATATGTTTTATTTGAAGAAGAGTTATAGTCTGTTATGAGATGTAGTGCATCAACCTGAATATGACCATAGAATATAATCTCATTTCTGTTATTTCTTGTGTTATAGAAAAAAATAACAAAAGAGACTACTTTGTAACAACATCCCGTATCATCAGCATTTGTATTAAAAGCATGAAAAATACATTTTCTTCAGTATACAAAGATTTCCCACCATAGTCTTAAAGGGTATTGTGTAAGAATTTTTTTAACCTTACCAAAGGACCTTATCAGCATATTAATTTTAGAGAGAGGGGAAAGGAGGGACAAAGAGATAGAAAGAAGCATCAGTGCCAGAGAGAAAAAATCAATTGTTTGCCTTTCATACCCGCTCCTACCAGGGTCTCATGTGTGCTCCAAAAAGGAACTGATACCGCAACCTAGGCATGTGCTCTAGTTAGAAATGGCACCCACAGTCTTTCAGTTTATGGGATGATGCACCAACCAACTAAGACAACCAAACATGGCCATAGGATTTTCTTGTTAGAAAAAAATTCCAGACTTCAAGGCCTTACCTTGTTTCTTAAAAACAGAATCATCTACTTGTTACTGTTTCTCACATTCTTGAAAGATATTTTTCCATCATACTTTCCTATATGTACAACATGATATTTGTGTATATTTACACACACATGCCACTCTCTTTAAATAGCAACTTCCCATGTGAGATAACATGGATGGATCTTGCGAATTTTATGCTAAGTAAAAGAAGTCAGTTGGAAAAAGCTAAGAACCATATGATTTCAATCATCTGTGGGATATGACTAAAACTCATAAGCAGAGACAGCAGTATGGTGGTTACCAGAAGGAATGGAGGTAGGAGGCAGTCAAGGGTAAAGAGGGCCAAATATGTGGTGATGGAGGATAATTTGACTTTGGGTGATGGACACCCTATGCAATACACAGATCATGTATATAGAAATGTACATTTGAAACCTATATAATCATATTAATCAATGTTACCCCAATAAATTATATTGAAAATAAAATAAGTAAATGGAAACCTAAATTGAAGTCCTTAAAATTGTAGAGATACTGCAACTATTATGTCATACATTTCAGACATGGCTTCTCAAATTGTATACCAAAAATATGAGCCATTATCAGTGAATCAATAATCATGTAAAAGGTCTTTTAGTGATCATCTAAATGCACAACATATTGTACTATTATATGCCTCAGCTATAACAAGATATGATTAATGATAGATGATAAAGAATATTTGCAGTTTAAAATCCATAGAGTTTATTTAGAAAAAGTACCTGCATAATCACACAAAAGTCTATACCTTTTTCTTCCCAAGTGTCATGGCCTATGTGCTCATGTTGTTGCCAGTGTAAATTGTTTCTTGTGGTGTTTCAAAAAAGAAGTTTTAAAGTGCAAACACATGTGAGAAATTTAAGCACAGTGACAAGGTTTATTTGGGTGAATGTAAATAATATGTTCTTGGGGACATAGAAGGCAGGCATCTCAAGTAGCAACTGCTTCAAATTATTTATAATCCTCCGTATATTTTCTTGGTTTGGGGGGACAGACAAGCTTGCTTTTTTACAACCCAACCTACTTCCTGGCTTTTCTCAAGCTTGTGGTGGGCCCTCCCCATAACTGATCCCTTTCTTGGACCTTTTGAGGTTTTGCACACATATACAATCTCATTCTTTTCCTGAATTAGACTATGGCTATTTATTTCATAATTTTGGCAACTACTGTGAATGCTTCAAAGTAGAAGGATCTCCCTTTGCACCATCTTGGCTTCTACTGCACATGTCCCAAAGTTTTGTTGCATCATCTGGTTTCTATTTTTCAAGTGCCTAAGAAATGAATATCCCTTGATGTTTTTATCTCCTTCAGATATACTGGCTAATGATGCATAACTGATTCTTTCCGCCACTTCAAGGATTATGCCCTCCCCCCAGCAGATAATGCAACAGTCTTTTGGGTAGACTGTGAATGCTGTGGCTTCCTAGTGAATGAGGTCTAATATCTCATCCAGCTCCCTAATTTACTAGGCTTTAATTTCTAATCCCCTTTGTCCCTTTGCTTTATTAATAACTAGCCAACTATGAACACCAACATTGTTACAGACCTAAGTCAGTCACACTCCATTTCTGTTCAGTCCTGAGAGCAAAACTTTAAAAAATTTTGTCAGTCCTAGGCTCAAAACTCTTAAATCAAGCAGAGTTCTTACCTGAATAAATCTGGATGGCTTAAACAACAAAAATTTTAATATAAAAGTATTAGATCCATTGCTAAATAAATGGAGGAGACTGAAGAGAGATAGAAAAAATAGGTGCAATCCAAAACTATTCTGCTGCACAACAAGCATTCAGGATCATACATACTTTATTTTAAAGGTATGGGGATGGATATGCATGCAATTGTGCAAATATCACCCCATCAAAGGAGTAGAAGTGGGTAAGAACTATGCCACTGAAAGCCAAGAGTTCTAAACTATAGCCCAGTTCCAAGGGCACAGGTTTTCTGACTGGTCTTTTGGTATTAAAGTAACTCTTCTTTTCTAAACTTTGAAGAATGGATGAATAACCAAGGCAAAGTGTACACACTCACTGTTAAGGGTGGCCTAGAGTATCTGAGGCAGATGTGGTTATGCTAATGGCACTAAAATCTAAGTATTCCAAGGTCATATTCCAAAGATATTAAATCAGACGCCTATTGATTAGGAGTTGCTTTTTTGACTCCAAGACTAGATTCCAGCTCAGCTGGCATTTGTTCACTCCAAGAAATTCTACTATAATATTTGTCAGGACTCTCATCAAGCTCTTCACGCCTGCTTCTCAGCAGTTACTTATTGCTCCCTGGTACTTACAGGCCATGGCTAATTCTGCTAAACTTCAACAGGCCAGGTGGACTCCAGAACAAGCCCAGGCTATGGCACTGAGCACTGTGGACATGTTAGATTGCAAATCTAATGATAAACATCATCATTTGGTACTCTGAATTAGAGTACCAAAGATAAGTACCAAAGAACATTCTGAATGTTTTCTCTACACATCCATTTCCACTATTCCTTTAGCAACAAAAGGAATAGATCTAGTGCTTGTCAGCTAACTGTTTCTGTTCTTGGAACACCATTGCTGAGCTCTTGGGCAGGCTTGGCTCTATAGGACAAGTAAATACCCACACAGCCTTTGGAGGTTCATTGAGGATCTTTTTCTGAGGCTTTTTCTGTTGGCCTGATTTGTAGTAGTTGTTTATCAATATTCTAGCCAGTATGTCACCACTGCTATTTTACTACATAGCTGCAACCAAAATTAGTGACACAGTGGTTATAAACCCGATATGTTTACATCTTTATATTGACTGTCAAAGCCCCAGTCTGGTGAATCTTCTTGGTCAAGCCAAAGAGGATTTTTCTTCATGCATTGCTTTTATTGCAAGATTTGGGCAGTGGTTTTTACCAATATTATTTAAAATGGGGAAAAAGTCTCCAATTAAGAGGAGTAGCTAAATAATAAATAAGTGAATAAATGAAAACCATTCATTTATCCATATACTTTCCATTGCTTCTTTGACATACAAATGACTTTGTGACTTTTCAGTGCTTAATAAGTTTTATAATAAAGTTCAGTTCCATTGCCTGACCTTTAATTTTCTTCCTGCTATAACCCTTGTTTATCTCTCCAATTTATGTATCACCACATACTTTCAAATTTCAAATTCCAGAATCAAACAATAATTTTAGGGTTAAATTCTGAGAGGTGGTCTTCTTTCAAGGCTTTGTCAGGGGCACATTTAATTTCTGTTCTCACTAACCAACTCAGAGACAGACATTCTGGAAACCTCAGCAGTAATTCATTATGTTAATTTATACATCAAGATAAATGCTTCTCCAAACATTATCTCTAGCTTATACAACCAAAAGGAACTAATTTTGTCCTCAAATAATTTTAAACTTCTAATGACTGTTTAAACTTTATTTCACAGTAAATGACATTTTAAATTTACCATTAGACTATAGAATTGACTATGTTTTATAATAATGTACTCAATGAAAATACTGGACAGTGATATATGTTTTTAACCTCAAGTAATATCCTTAATATTTTGCTGATCATATTAATTTTTAAGAATATCAGTTAAATCTTTCTATGTCAGAACTTAGTACAGACTTTAATAAACATGAACACATAAATGAATGGATAGTATTTCCAAAGCAGTAAAATAATTGGCACCAGCAAACTGAAGTTTCCTACCCGAAATAAAGTCAAGTGTAGCATGAGCATGATGAGATCAAATTGAAAGTGTGGCCTTGATTAATTTAGGAAAAGCAAAAATGAGCAAACAAACAAACAAAAACAGGGTCAAAATACACCTGCTAGAACATATTAGAACAATATCCAATTCTTGATTTTCAGTAAGTTTAATTCAAAGTTTTACTAGATAGAATGAACCATTACTGTATTAGAAAAAGAATCAATTGTAGGATTCTTATTACTGTGATTCAAAGTTATTTTATTTCCAATCTCAAATAAGGGACTTTGAACATGTCTGGTGTTTGCTGCTTAGATTATCCTAGATTCATTAATGGCTCATTGTTCTGTCTTTTCAAAATTCCTGCCTACATCTGTTATTTTATTTATTTTCTTCTTCTGCTCTGTAACATAGTTGTTAAAATTCTGACCCAATCATACTTTTTAGTAATTTCTTCTGTAAATATAGATAGTAATATCAAATTAATAAGGTTTATGTGAGATTAATTTTTATGCTCTGTGTAAAGCACTCAGAATACTGCCTTGCACAATTAGAGGCCCATGATTCTGTTTTCATCAATTTACCTCCTACTTTATTCTTTAAAGAAGATAACCCCTTCACTGAAAATACAAAGTCATACAAAGTCCTCTGTTCATTGCAGAAATATAAACAGTATTTTATTGATTAAAGGAATTCAATCTGTACCAATGCCTAAACTTTATGAATAAAGAAATTGAGGCCTAAATCCATAAACTGACAGGTTTAAAATAACTCAACAAGGTAAGGGCAAAATGAAGTACAGGATCTGATAAATTAAGTTTTTAAATGATAAATGCTATAAGAGAATCCTTTTCTTGTTTTCTCAGTAAAATTCTTGTTAGTATAGGGGTATTCTTGTTCCTTCTAAAGAATCATTAGTTACCTTAGGAATACACATAAGTCCTAACAAGTGATACAGTCTTTTTTTTTTTCCTGCCTTCCAATATTTGACTAGGTTGGGTGGTTATTTCAACCATTCATACCTCAGTCACTATGATAGAATGACAACAATGTTCTTTAATGAGTCATTGTTGATATTGATAGGAAGGTACACGCTTACTTTGTTCTGAGCAATTAAATATTAGTGTTTTTAAATACTTTTCAACTAATAACCAAGGTCATGTTTATATAATTACCTTTGCCTTCCTTGAACAAGATTAGCTAAACGTGTTGGGGTTTCAATCTCTTCATCTTCACACCCTCCATTGTTGGTCATGTCCTTCTTCTCACATAAGCTTGCATAGGCTGAGGTTTTCTGTCATTAGAGAAAGATTAAAAGAGTTAAGGTTTAGGTGCCAAATAATTGCAACTGAAAGGCTCATTTCCTTCTAAATGACAAGTAAATCAAAGTAAGTATTTTGTGTATAATATTCACACACTTCATGTAAACTAAATTCTCTAGAGTGTATGTCTGTCTTTTCTGTTCCCTATGATAAAGAGCCCAGTACTTTATGGTTTCTAAGAGACATGTACAATAAATGTTCTTGGTGTAATTTGATACTGGATATTTTTCCTAGCCCATTATCAAAGAGAAAAGAGAAAATATTAGTAATTAACTTTAGAGTAATTAGTTAATTTTATAAAGCTAGAAATAAAGTAGAGGTTTTTATAGTAAATAAATGAGATAAAAGGATTAGAAAT
This sequence comes from Anoura caudifer, assembly GCA_004027475.1. Lineage (NCBI taxonomy): Eukaryota > Metazoa > Chordata > Mammalia > Chiroptera > Phyllostomidae > Anoura > Anoura caudifer. Next base: position 65,024 of record PVKU01005276.1, on the reverse strand, counting down.
ATTTCCATTTCTTTTTAAGTATATTTTATTGATTATGCTATTACAGTTTTCCCATTTACCCCCTTATCCCCCCTCCACCCTGCACACCCCAACCCTCCAGCATTTCCCTCTCAGTTCATGCCCATGAGTTGTACATACAAGTTATTTGAGTTTTCTGTTTCCTTTAGTATTTTTTACCTCTCCCCATCTATTTAATGCCTACCAGTTATGCTTCTTCCCTATACCTTCACCCCTCTATTCCTCCCTTCCCCCTCCCCATTGAAAACCCTCCATGTGATGTCCATTTCTCTGATTCTGTTCCTGTTCTAGTTGTTTGCTTAGTCATTTTACTGTTCATATTTCTGAACTTCCTTTTCTTAGATAAGTCCATTTAACATTTCATATAATAATGGCTTGGTGATGGTGAACTCCTTTAACTTGACCTTATCTGGGAAGCACTTTATCTGCCCTTTCATTCTAAACGATAGTTTTGCTGGATAGAGTATTCTTGGATGTAGGTCCTTGCCTTTCATGACTTCAAACACTTCTTTCCAGCCCCTTCTTGCCTGTAAGGTTTCTTTTGAGAAATCAGCTGATAGTCTAATGGGAAGTCCTTTGTAGGTAACTCTTTCTTTTCCTCTTGCTGCTTTTAGGATTCTCTCTTTGTCTTTAATCTTGGGTAACTTAATGATAATGTACCTTAGTGTGTTCCTCTTTGGGCTCAAATTGTTTGGGACTCTCTGGGTTTCTTGAACTTCCTGGAAGTCTATTCCCTTCACCAGATTGGGGATGTTTTTCTTCATTATTTGTTCAAGTAATTTTACAATTTCTTGCTTTTGTTGTTCTCCTTCTGGCACTCCTATAATTCAGATATTGGAACATTTCAGGTTGTCTCAGAGATTCCTCAGCCTCTTTTCACTTTTTTTGAATTCTTGTTTCTTCATTGTGTTCCAGTTGGATGTTATTTCTTCCTTTTGTTCCAAATCATGGATCTGAGTACTAGTTTCCTTTCTGTCAATGTTGGTTCCCTGAATATTTTCTTTTAGTTCATTTTGGGTATCTTTCATTTGTTCTTTCAGTTTTTGACCAAGCTCAATCAGTTCTGTGAGTATTTTGATTACAGAGCTTTAAATTCTCCATCAGATAGGTTGACTATCTTCTCATTGCTTAGCTGTCTTTCTGATGTTTTGCTCTGTTCTTTCATTTTGACCCTATTTATTTGCTCAGGGCACCTATTAATTTGTAAGGGTGTGGGGTCATAGGTATTCACCTGGGCAGGGCAACACTCCTTGTTGTGCTGCAGTGCCATTTGTGGGGGAGGGGCCAGAGAGGGAACAATGCAGCTCCTCTGCTTGCCTCTAGCCCAGTTTTCAATGAATTCTCCAGTGAGACTGGGAGATTCTCCCATGGAGGCAACTGCTGTATTCCATAGCCAGCTTGGAGTCTCACTTCCCTCTTAACCCTGCCCACAGAGCCTGCTGTCTCACTCCAGCTAGCCCCATCTGCAAGGTCCATGGCCTCAAAATGGGTTCTCTCCTCTACTACCTTACCTGTTTGGTTGTTCTGTTTGACTGTTTCTTTAATTTCATGGTTGTAGGAGTTCCATGCAGTTTGATTTTCTGGCACTTCTGATTCTTTACTGATTTTAGATTGGTTCTTGTCCTCCTTTTGGTTGTGTAAGGAAGCAAAGGGTTTCCACTTATGCCTCCATCTTGGCTGGAACTCCGAAATATCTCCATTTCTAATAATTTCTAAACCTGTGATCAAGGGCTGGAGGGATTTAACAAAAACAAAAGGGACTCATGGATGTGGACAACAAGCTTGATGATTGTTTGGGGGAGGGGTATAAGGAAAGTAAATAGTAATGGAAAAAATACAATGAAGATTAAATTTAAAAAGGAAGGAAATGATGAACACAGACAACCTTGTTGTTTGGAGAAAGCCATTTGAAAGTTGGTGCAATGTTGAACACTGTTACTCAGAACACTGGTGCCACCCACCACCAGGTCAGCTGTCTGCCTTGAGAGAGAGTTCAGACATTGGGCAGAGAATTTTGGGTCTAATTGATCCTTATAGAGCAACTTTGACCTGGAAATCTGCTCAGATCTGTCTAGATAAGAGTACCCCTGTTAATAATAAATCTTTTGAATCTTATTTAAAAAGAAAAAAATATTTTCATTCTAGGGTAGTAGTTGTCAATTCTATAGAAAGGGATCTAGAGCTGGCTTTCAGAGATGGAAAAATTACAGATCTCTGACTGAAAATGTTCAAGATTATAATGGTTTCATATATATAAAAGAATTCATCTGCCAAACTAAAATTTCAAACATATCAATGTCTGTATTTAATAAATTAATCTGATTTATCCCTGCACTTAACAGTAAAAGTGTAAGAGCTCTGCCATGATGAAATGTGACTTCCTGAGGTCTGTCAAATGCCTGGCTGATAGGAGACTAGAGATTAATTGGTTATCATATACTGCATTCTATAAAATATCTATGATTATCTCCGAGGGGCTTCAAGGTGAACAAGGTCTCCCTGTAAAAATTAAAGTCAATGGTATTTTGATAGGAATTGTGTTGAAACTATAGATTGCTTTGGGTAGTATGGGCATTTTAATTATATTAATTCTTCTAATCCATGAACACAGTATGTGCTTCCATTTATTTATTTGTCCCTTCCTTAATTTCTTTATTCAATATTGTGTTGTTTTCTGATTACAGGTCATTTACCACTTTGATTAAGTTTATTCCTAACTGCCCCAGCTGATGTGGTTCAGTGGATTGAGTGCCAGCCTGCAAACCAAAGGGTCATCAGTTCGAATCCCAGTCAGGGCACACACTTGGGTTGTGGCCCAGGTCCCCAGTAGGGGGCACACCAGAAGCAACCACACATTGATGTTTCTCTCCCTCTCTCCCTCCCTTCACCCTCTCTAAATAAATATTTTTTTAAGTTTATTACTAACTACTTTTACTTGTTGCTATAGTAAGTGGGATTTTTCCCTAATTTTTGTTTCTATACTTCATTGTTGGTGTACAAACATGCCTTCAAGCCCTGGCTGGTATGGCTCAGTGAACTGTGTGCCATCCTGTGAACCAAAGGGTCACCAGTTACATTCCCAGCAAGGACACATGCCTGAGTTGTGGGTCAGGTCCCCAGTAGTGGGCCCATGAGAGGCAGACATGTATTGATGTTTCTCTCCCTCTGTTTCTCCCTTCCTTCCCTCTCTCTAAAAATAAATAAATACAATCACCTAAAAATGCCTTCAATTTCTGAATGTTGACTGTGTATTCTGCTGTTTTGCCAAATTCACTTATTAGATAAATATGGTCAGTTAATTGACAAAGGAGGAAGGAACATAAAATGGAGTAAAAACAGCCTCTTTAATAAATGGTGTTGGGAGATCTGAACAGGTACATGCAAAAAAAAGAAGAAGAAAGAAAAGAAACGAGATCACCAATTTACACCATACACCAAAATAAACTAAAGATGGATAAAAAATTGAAATATAAGTCCTAACACCATGAAAGTCCCAGAGGAAAACATAGGAGGGAAAATTTCTGATATCCCATTTAACAATATTTTCATCCCCCTAGGACAAGTGATATAAAGGAATAAATAAACAAATGGGAATACATGAAAGTAGAAAGCTTCTGCAGGGCTAAAGAAAACATCAACACAATGGAAAGGGAAAGAACAGTATGGAACAACATATATGCTAATGATACCTTTGGCAAGGGTTTGATGTCCCAAATATATAAAGAACTCACACAACTCTACTAGAGGGATAAAAACAATCCAATTAAAAAAATATTATGCTTGTTTGTTTGTTCTGTTGATTAGGTTCCTGTTAAAGGTGAGATCATATCGTATTTGTCTTTCACTGCCTGGCTTAGTTCACTTAGCATAATGCTCTCCAGCTCCATTCATGCTATTGCGAAGGGTAAGAGTTCCTTCTTTCTTTCTGCTGCATAGAATTCCATTGTGAAAATGTACCAAAGTTTCTTGATCCATTCATTTACTGATGGGCACCTAGGTTGCTTCCAACACTTGGCTATTGTAAATTGTGCTGCTATGAACACTGGGGTGCATAGATTCTTTTGGATTGGTGTTTCAGAGTTCTTAGGATATAATCCTAGCAGTAGAATTGCTGGCTCAAAAGGTAGATCCATTTTTAGTTTTCTTAGAAAATTCCATACTGCTTTCCATAGTGGTTGTACCAGTCTGCAATCCCACCAACAGTGCACTAGGGTCCCCTTTTCTCCACAACCTCTCCAACACTTGTTGTTTGTTGCTTTATTTATGATGGCCATTCTGACAGGTGTGAAGTGGTATCTGATTGTGGTTTTAATTTGCATCTCTCTGATAGCAAGCATAATATAACCAAAGACACTGAAATTGAGAAGGGGTTGATAGTCACCAGAGGGGAGAGGGGAGGGAATTTTAGGGGGAAAGGGGAAGAGTTTGGAGCAACAAGTATAAAGGTCACATGGACAAAAACTAGCGGGGGTGGAAATGGGAGGGAGGAAGGGCTGGGGTGGTGGGCTGGAATGGGAGCAAAAAGACAGAAAACTGTACAAGAACAACAATTAAAATAAAAATAAATTTTAAAAAAATGTGAGAAAAAAAAATAGGCAAAGGACCTGAACAGAGGGCCCACAAACACATGCAAGCAAAAATGTTCAACATCACTAGCCATTAGAGAAATGCAAATTAAAATGACAATGAGATACCACTTTACACCCCTCAGAATGGCCATTATTAATAAACCAACAAATAGCAAGTGCTGGCAATGTTGAGAGAAAAGGAAACCCTAGTACATTGTTGGTAGGATTGCAAACTTGTGCAGCCACTGTGGAACAAAAATCTGAAGATAGAACGGCCTTTCGATCCAGCAATCCCACTGCTAAGAATATACCCCATATATCCTGAGACACCAATTCAAAAGAACCTATGCCCCCTCCAATGTTCATAGCAGCATTATTTACAATAGCCAGGTGCTGGAAGCAACCTAAGCACCCTTCAGTAATTGAGTGAATCAAAAAACTATGGTACATTTACACAATGGAATACTATGCAGAAGAAAGAAGGGATAAGCTCCTATGCTTCACAACAACATGAATGGAACTGAAGAGCACTATGCTAAGTGAAATAAGCCAGGCAGTGAAAGACAACTACCATGTGATCTCACCTATAAGTGGAACCTAATCAACAAAACAAACAAGCATGCAAAATATAACTGGAGACATGGAAATATAGAACAAACTGAAGGTAACCAGAGGGGAGAAGAGAGGGTGATAACTGGGGAAAGAAGGGAAAGGAGCAAGCAAACTAATATGAATAAAAGATTCATGGGCATGGACAATAGGAGGAATTGACTATGGTACTAGAAGAGAATATAGTAGAGGAGAGATGGGGAAAAATGTGGGATAAGTATATCTCAACAACAATAAAAAATAACTAAATATGTTAAAGTCAAAGTAAAACCACTCAATTTCTGTATCTCTTAAAATCACTATGATTTACTTTTTAGGATGAATTTACTAACCTGTGAATTTCTTTTCTCCACACAATTCTATTTCACTCTGCCAAACATTTAATAATCAAGCAAAATTGATTTACAATGTGCATATTAGCATTTTGGCTAAAAAGCATTTAAATATCTTTAAAAATGTATTGCATAAGCAAAATGATGGCTTTCCCACCCACATGTAGATTATAAACCTCTGGAGAGTTTAGATGAAGAAAGCACCCTGCCATGAACAATGCCATGTGACATGAGAGAAAAGGCTTCAGCTGTTTAACTAAGTGATTATTGTTGTGTGAGAAGAAAACTTATCTGAAACTTATGTAAAGAAATACTTTAAAATATATTTTCTTGTACATACTCCTTTTTAGCATATTCCCAATGTACTTATGCATTTGTTAAATTAGAATTGAGACATAATGGCTTTTATACAAAAAAATAGAAAATGAGGTTCTGAATTAAAAGAAAAAGACAAGTATTTTTCTTATAATTACTCCAATCCATATTTGAGTCAAATATCCTTTTATTTGTGAATAATATTTTGTATTTGTTTATGTTTAGTTTTTTTTTATTTTATCCAATTATTCCTTTTTTAATTGAGTTAGTTGTATGTAATTCTAATCATTGACTTTGATTAAGTCACCAAACTAATCAAGTCACCAAATTGTTCTTACAAACAAGTGCTTCAAATTGCTCTTAGACATATTTATATGTAAAACAATATTTATTTATAAATTTGATATTAAAACTTCAATTCTCCCATGCATAGCATCTATTTGTTTTACCTGAATTCTCTCACAAAGACCAATGATACAAGAATTAGGAATGCACAACTTTTGTTGCACAATTCTTTTCTCTCTCATTTCTAGTTTTATCTAGGTTTTTTTATTATTTACTTCCAACAATACAAAAACAAAGAAAGATAATAATTCTAATAATAGTAATCATACAAACTAACATTTTTTGGGCAATCTTTTTGTGCCAGGCATTATTATTAGTTCTTTGTATGTGTTATCTAAATTTTTGGTGTTATTCTATTTTAAGAAGAAAAAACTGGGACACAGGAGAGCAAATTTTCCATTTTATTTATTTATTTTTATTTTATTGAATTCATTGAGATGGCATTGTTTAATAAAATTACATAGGTTTCAGGTGTATAATTCTATAATATAGCATCTGTATTATTGTATGTTATGTTCACCACAAAAAGTCCAGTCTCCTTCCAACACCATCATCACCCCTTTATCCTATTCTATCTCTTCCACTCACCCTTATTCTGGTACTCATAATACTTTTCTGTCTGTGTCTATGAAGATATTTTTTGTTTAATCCCTTCACAGTGTACACTCAGCCCCCAAGATCTCTCCCTTCTGACAGCTTTGTCTGTTCCCTGTATCTATGAGTTCCTATTTTGTTTGTTAGTTTATTTTGTCCATTAGTTTCCACATGTTAGTAAAATCATATGGTATTTGTCTTCCTCTAACTGGCTTATTTCACTTAGCCCAATACTCTCCAGGTCCACCCATGCAATCACAAAAGGTAAGGTTTCCTTCTTTTTTATGGACAAGTATCATTCCATTGTGTAAATATATCACAGCTTCTTTTTAACCACTCATCTACTGGTAGACACTTAGTATGCTTCCAAATCTTGGCTATTATAAATAACACTGTGATACATATATTCTTTCAAATTAGTGTTTCAGGTTCACAGGATGTAATATTAACTCAGAAATTTATAAATTCAGATTCTACAGAAATTGAGATGTATTTTTGTTTTGATTTTGAAATTAAAAATACAAGTTCACTTTCAGATTGCCTCATAGTCAAGGTAATTTAGGAGTTCAAATAGGTTGTCTATCTCAGATCCTCAGGAAAAGTAAATTCATTTGGATTTGATATTGTTTATAATTCAAATATTTGTGCAATTAAATAAATAAGTAAACCAAAGCAAAACCACTTTCATGGGCTCCATGTAAAGAAAGCTGTTTGTTTTTAGCTTGCATATGCCCTTCAAAAGGGCTCAATAACTCCCTGTGAGCAAGAAATCAAGACATTTATTTATGCTCCAACTTATTGAAATACTCACTTTGCTCCTCAGTATCATTTTCAAAAGCAATGAATTTTGCACTAAAATTACCTCTAGCATAACATGAGCCAGCAAAACGATGGCACATGGTACATGATGACCATGAGTTCATAAAGCAAAAGCAAAGGATATGTCTAATGTTTCTGAAGTGAACTCAACTTCTTTCAGTCCATTTTCATATTTCTGAGGGAAAGTTCCCTGTGAAGTGATTAAGAGAGACTCACTGAAAGCTCCTGAGAAAATCAGTTTCCCTATGCTGCTGTATGTGGTGTTTATTGTCAGGTCAAGCCAAAGTGATGACACAGTTCTTGCACTGAACAACTCTGCAGTGCTAACGCAGACAACTGTGTGAGTACAGACTTATTATGTCTTAAGCTTATGATTAAATGTGAGGAAAAATGGGTGCCTTGTTTCCCAAGTTGATAAACTCTTCAACATGTTATCATAATATATATGTGAAAAGAAATGTAATAAACATTTTAATGCAGGTGCTTAAACAAACTTACCACTAAAGCTTCATTACATAAGAAATAACTATTTTATTTTATAGTGAAAAACATGCTTCTGATATCAATAGTAATAGCCCCAAAACTACCATACAAAATATCTTTCCTAAGGTCTGAGAATCTGTACTTTGAGTGAGACTTTAATTCAAAGCATACAGACCACCTCCTCAACTGAGCCCCATGTTGGGCACACCACTGAACTGCTTCTGTCCTCAGTAATGCCCCTTCCATATCATCCCTCTTTTTACCTGTAGTATTTCTTATCCAGACAACTCCTTTTGTTTTCTCTTGAAAGTGATCCACCATCCCTCACAAACTGGAGAGTGGGCTCCTTTAAGACAAGAAAAGCATTGTTTTTCATCACTGTAATTTAAGAATAAAGAGCATAACAAGGACTTAGTAAATGTCCAAAGAATGATAAAATAAAGCAGTGCATATTGATTTCTCAATAGTTATTGCTTCATTGATTATATAAGGGCAGCCAAGAAGTACATAATATAGTAAGCAAAGCTTAGGACTCTAGTACCTACCATTAATTGTCAGTTTATTCACCTACATAAATGACATAGGAATTTCTACAATACATTTTTTTAATCTGATAACTTAAGGAGTTAAATCTTACAGGATATTCTTTCATATCCATTATTTTAGTTATATGTTTTTCACAAAACTCTCTGTATAGATCATTATTAACCCTGTTATAATGGGGTGTTGTCTTAATGGAACATAGTCTGAGAGGCCCCAGGACCCCACACAAGCCTAGCTTGGGGGTTGGGAAAAGCAGCAACACAAAGGATTGAGTGTTATTGTGCATATCAGTAACAGCAGGCTGGCTTCATAGTCTGTGTGGAGTTAGGAACATATGTATGACTTTGACCCATGATGTAGCTGGGAGACAGCTCCCCTGTTACAGCACCTGCATGAGAGCTTGAAGATGGTTTATTCCACCCCATGGAGCCACACCTGCCTGAACTAACTATGACAGCCAAGAAAGGTAGAAAATATGGTAATATTAGCAGGTGTAGCTAATTGTGGGAGGCTTGGGACATGGGGTTGCAGAGAAGGTTCCTGATTGGGATTTAAACAAAAAGGCAGGCCACCATGTGGGATGGACACACTATGGGACTACGGGGGACAATGTGAAACCATTCAAGAAGAAAAGGGGTGAAAGGACTCTTGCTGGTGGGCCATGAAGTGGTGCCACATGGTTTTGGATTAAGGACTGGAGATCATTGTGACATAGCTGATGATGCTGGGAATCAAGGGAGACCTGTCCAGCTGAGCACAGATTACTGGGCAGTACTTCTGACTGGCATGTTCTGAGACTGGCCTGATGGGGCAAAATGGGAGGGCAGGACTGTGTGTTTGTGGGTGTATCTTTGTTTCTAAAGGGAGTGAGATTTAACATTAGAATTCTGTCATTTACTCTAAACCTGTATAACTTTTAATTAAATAGTTTCTTTCCTTTTTACCAAATACTGGCATTAAGAGCCACAGTTCCTAACATGAGGGAGGTGGGCAAAGAACCATAGTAAAAAAGACCCCAGGGTAGTGGGGTTTGTTTCTGTAACACTGTTTTAAAAATTAATAGAATAATTTCCTGAGGTGTAAGTTATTTATTTAGGCTCATCACAAAAATAAGAGACAAAATTGGGCTTGGAATCAAAAGCTTAGAATATTTTCCTGGGTAAGTATTCCTCATTTTCTGAGCTTGTTGTGTAACTGTCCTAGAATTGTTATTTGATTAAGGGTTTTAGTACACAGACAACTATATTCATCTAAAGCTTGACCTGTGGCACCCTTGGGTTTTTTTTCCTACTTTTGATCTTTGTCTTCAACTTTTTCTGATAAAGAGTTTAGAATGTACAAGAGGCCTTGTATGATTCAGGATGGTTCATTTCTAGAAACATTACAGATTTTGAGAGAAAAAAAATACTAAAAACACTTGACCACTGGCAATCTTTTTTTTTTCCTTTCAAGTACAGCTGTCTACATTTTCCCCTCACCATTCTCCCCCCATCCATAGACCCCTACCTCCCATCCTCAATCTTATTCCCCTTTGTCTTTAACCATGGGTCCTCTATACATGTTCCTTGATGATATTTCCATTTCTTTCCCCCACTATCCACCTCACTCCTCCCCTCTGGTTACTGTCAGTTCTTTATAAAGTAAGAGCTTGATTAAAGCATTGATTATAACCCAAATGAACTTCCCATTTGGTCTGTGGATGTCAGTTATGAGGAATTTAAAGACACTCTTTGGATATAATTCAATAAATCAGTTAAATTTAGAAAGGTACACCAAAAAGTCCCTGAGCAGTCCTCTGGGGGGGAAAATATATATATATATATATATATATATATATATATATATATATATATATATATATATATATATATATTATATAATATATATTGTATAAATTATTATATTATTATATATAATTATATGTAATTATATAATATATAATAATATTATATTAATATATTATATAATAATATATATTATATTAATATATATTATATAATAATATTATATATTATAATATATAATTATATATAATATATTATATATATAATTATATATATAATTCTTTCTTCGCTGTTTCTTTACCTGGTTTTGAGATTAGGGTAATACTGGCCTCATAAAAAAAGTTTGGGAGTCTTCCCTCTTCTTGCATTTTTGGAATAGTTTGAGAAGAATAGGTGTTAGTTATTCTTTAAATGTTTGGCAATGTTTGCCTGTGAATACATCTAGTCCAGGGCTTGTGTGTTGGGAGTTTTTATTAATAAATCAATGAACAACCAGTGCTGTAGAGGATGTGGAAAAAGGGAATCCTAGGGCACTGGTTGAGAGATTGTAGACTGTTGCAGCCACTTTGGAACACAATGTAGACTTTTCTCAAAAATTTTAAATGGATTTGCCTTTTGGCCCAGTGATTCCATTGCTCAGAATATACCCTAAGAATCCTAAGACACCAATTCAAAAGAATGTATGCACCCCTATGTTCATAGCAGCACTATTTATAATAGCCAAGAATTGGAAAAATCCGTGTGTCCATCGGTAGATGAATGGATTAAACAAGCCCGGTATATTTAAATAATGGAATATTATGTAGTAGGAGGAAAGAAGAAACTACTACCTTTAGCAACAGCATGGATGGAACTGCAGACTATAGTGGTAAGTGAAATAAACCAATTGGTGAAAGACAAATGCCATATGATCTCAATTGTAAGAGGAACCTAATGAACAAAATAAACAATGAGCAAAACAGAATCAGTGGCATAGAATAATGGAATAGACTGACAGCAGTAAGAGGAGAGGTGGGGACTGATTGAAAGAAGGTGAAGGGATTGATCAACTGATGTTTAGTTTGATGTGGTCCCATTTGTTTGTTCTATTTTGTTTTCCTTGCCTGAGAAGATATATCAGAAAAAATATTGTTACAAGAAATGTCTGAGATGTTACTATCTGTTTTATTCTTGTGTTTTTATGGTCTGTGACTTACATTTAAGTATTTAATTCATTTTCATTTTATTTTGTGTAAGTTTAAGGAAATAGTCTAGTTTTATTTTTTACAAGTATCTGTCCATTTTCCTCAACATCATTTATTGAATAAACTTTCTTTAACCCATTTGATATTCTTGCTTTCTTTGTCAAATATTAATTGATCATAAAGTTGTGGGTTTATTTCTGGGCTCTCTATATGTCTTTTCTATGACAGTACTTTGCTATTTTGATTTCTATAGATTTATAGTATTGTTTTATATCAGGCAGTGTGAACCCTTTCACTTTGTTCTTTTTCTCAGGATTGCTGAAACTATTAGGAGTCTTCTGAGATTCCACATAAATTTTGGAATATTTGTTCTAGTTCTGTTAAACATGTCATTTGTATCTTCATAGAAATTGTGTTGAATCTACAGATTACTTTGTGTAATATGGGCATTTTAATGTTGATTCTTCCTATTCACTAACGTGGTATATGCTTTTTTTATTTGTAACTTCTTCAACTTCTTTCTTTAGTGTTCTATAATTATCTGTGCTCAGGTCTTTTACCTCCTTGGTTAAATTTCCCTTTCTTCCTCCCTTACTCTCCCTCTAAAAATAAATAAAATAAAATTTCTTGGGTACCTTAATTTTTGATGTGAGGAATTTTTAGTATCTCTTTCTAAAGAGATATTTCACTACTGGAATTTAAAAATACAGCTGACTTCTGGGTATTTATTTTGTATCATGGTACTTTACTGAATTCATTTATTAATTCCAGTAGATTTTTTTTTTTTTGGTGGAGTCTTTAGGGAATTGTATATATAGTTACCTGCAAATAATGACAGTTTTACTTCTTCCTTTCTAATTTCGATTCTTTTATTTCTTCTATAGTCCAATTGCTGTGGGTAGGACTTCCTATGCTATGTTGAATAAGAATGGTGAAAGTGGACATACATATCTCATTCTGAATCTTAAGGAAAGAACTCAAGATTTTTGTCCATGGAGTATAATGTAGGCTATGGGTTTGTTATACATGGTATTTACTACATTGAGTTATGTTCTATCTATTCCCACTTTGATAAAAGTTTTTATCATAAAGCTGTGTTAGATTTTATCAAATGATTTTTCTGCATGTATTGATATTAATTGTGTGGTTTTCTTCCTTTATTTTCTTTATGTGGTGTGTCATGTGTTTTGATTTGCAGATATTGTACCAACCTTACATCTCTGAAATAAAATCTTTGGTACTGGTGTATTATCTTTTCAATGCATTGCTGGATCCAGGTTGCTAATATTTTTTTTAGCATGTTAGCATCTATGTTCATCAGGGATATCAACCTAAAATTTTCTTTCTTTGTAGTATCTTTTTATGGTTTTGAAATTACAATAATGCTCATCTCATAAAATAAGCTTGGGAGTATTCCCTTCTCTTGAAATTTTTGGAGTAGTTTTGGAAGAATAAATTTTAATTCTTCTATGAATGTTTGGTAAAACTTCATGTGAAGCTATCTGACCCCAGACTTTTTGATTGTGGGGAGTTTCATGATTTATTCTTTATATTTCATTAGTTGAAGTTGGTCTTTCTGATTTTCTGATTCTTCCAGATTCACTTTTGGAAACTGTTTGTTATTAGAAAATTTTCCATTTTGCTCAAGTTGTCCATTGTGTTGGCATTTAGTTGTGCATAATATTTTCTTATAATCTTTTGTATTTCTTTGGTGTCAGTTGTTATTTCTCTTCCTTCATTTCTGATTTATTTATTTGGCTTCTATCCATTTTTATAATGATGAGTGTGCTTAAAGGTGGGTCAATCTTGTTTATATTTTCAAAGAACCAGCTCTTGTTTTCACTGATCTTTTGCATCATATTTTTAGTCTCTATGTAATTTATTTCCACTAAAATATTTATGATTTTTTCCTCTACTTTGGAGATTATTAGTTTTTAGTTATTTAACCCTAAATGCAGGATTAGACTGTTTATTTGAGATTTTTCTTGTTTATAAGGAAAACTTTAATGCTCTGAATTTCCCTTTTAAGACTTCTTTTGCTGTGTCCCATAGAATGTGGATTACTGTGTGTTCATTTTCATGTATCAAGGTAACTTTTGAGTTCTTCCTTGATCTTATAGTTTAGCCATTCATTGTTTAGTAACTTGTTATTTAGTGTTCACATGTTTGTTTTTCGGTTTATTTTTATTGTAATTGATTTTTTGTTTCATACCATTGTGATCAGGGAAGATACTTGATATGATTATAATCTTCTTGAATTTGTTGGACTTGTTTTGTGTATTAACATATGGTTGGTCTATTCTAGAGAATGTTCTAGGTGCACTTGAAAAGAAAGAATATTCTGCTGCTTTGGGAGGACATTTTTTGTAAATATCAATTAAATATATCTGGTCCACTGAGTTCTTTCAGCTCTCTGTTATTTTGTCTGCAAGATCTATTTATTTACAAAAGGGGGTCCCCAAAAAACTTTTTATAAAAAATTGTGTATTTATTCTTGCATGTTTAAACTTCAATCACCTTCAAAGTACTGTCCATTTGATTCAATATACTAGTCAAAACATTTTTACAGTGCTCAAAACAGTTTTTGAACTTGTTGATTTTGATGCCTTTTAGTGCTTCTGCCATTTTTTGTTTCACCTCTTCCACATTGGCAAAACTTTTCCCTTTAAGTACTTTTTTCATTTAGGAAACAAAATAGTCTCAGGGCAAGACCAGTTGAATAGGGAGGGTGGGACATGGGGGTCTTGCCATTTTTGGTCAAAAAGTGCTGAACACAGCAAGATTTAGGTGAATGTGCTGATAAGTCATCCATTATGAAATGGGCAAACACATTGAAAATTTCTTTTAAAAAATCACTGAAACTGAAGGCAGCCTCTAACAACAGCTGGTACGCTGATACAGATGGGTTTGTAGGTCACTTATTAGTAGGGGGATCTTGTACAACAAGGGTCCCACCTTCCAGAAGATAATTCTGATTTTTAGATTGGCCCTCTCATATATCAATGGGGTATAAAATTCCTTTCCTATGAATACATTACGGTCTATCTTTCCTTTTATAGTCACAAAGATTTTTTTTATACTTAGGTGCTCCTATTTTAAGTGAATATATCTTTACAAATGTTTTATTCTCTTGTTGGATTGACACCTTTAGTATTATGCAATGTCCATCTTTAGTGTTGTTATGGTCTCTCTTTTGACATCTGGCTTGTCTTACACAAATATTACTATACAAGATTTTTTAAATTTCCATTTGCATGGAATATTTTTTCTCATTCCTTTAGTTTTAGTCTGTGTGTATATATTGTTCTGAGTTTGGTCTCTTGTAGACAGCATATGAATATGTCATGTTTTATTATATGTTCAGCTACCCTATATCTTTGATTGTAGTATTTAATCCATTTACATTTAAAGTTATAATTAGTTGGGGCTTATTTATTGCCATTTTATAATTTATACTTGTGTTCCATATATATCATATTAAAAAATGTCCTTTAGCATTTTTGCAATAGTAATTTGGTAGTCACAAACACCTTTTAGATTCCTTTTACATGTGTGAAGCTCTTTATTTGACCTTAAATTTTAAATAGTAGCCTTGCTGGGTAGGATTGTCTTGGTTGTAGGTTCTTATTTTTAATGACTTTTAATATTAAATGCCAATTCATTCTGGCCTGAAATGTTTCTGTTGAAAAATAAACTGACAAATATATGGGAGCTCTTTGTAGATAACTAATTGTATTTCTTTTCCTTTTTTTAAATTTTATTTTAATTGTTGTTCTCATACAGTTTTCCATCTTTTACTCCCATCCCAGTCCACCACCCCAGCCCTCCCCAACTGCCTCCCATTTCCACACCCCCTAGTTTTTGTCCATGTGTCCATTATACTTGTTGCTCTAAGCCCTTACCCTTTTCCCCTAAAATTCCCTCCTCTCCCCCCTCTGGTGACTGTCAGTCTGTTCTCAATTTCAGTGTCTTTAGTTATATTATGCTTGTTTGTTTGTTTTGTTGATTAGGTTCCTGTTAAAGGTGAGATCATATGGTATTTGTCTTTCACCACCTGGCTTATTTTGCTTAGCAAAATGCTCTCCAGTTCATTCCTGACTTAGTTCCAATGATTTTAGGCATAAACTATATATGTTATATCTTCCTTTAAACATCAGGTTCTAAAATCTCTTAATGCTGAAACTTCTTAACTTTTACTGTTCTTTCCTTGTGTTTTCAACAAATTCAATATTTTACAGGACTTTTAACTCTTTGATTTTTCCTTCAAAATAAGATGTATGTTGTTTTAAATTGTTTCCTTTTCTTTTGTCTACCTATCTACCTATCTATCTATCTACACCTATCTAGCTAGTTAGCTAGTTATCTATTTAATCTATCTAAAATTTTTGTCAAGTGAGAAGGGAAAAAAGTATAGAAAGGTGTGGTGCTGCCATGTTTTCCCTGCTGGATGTGATTTTAATAACAAACACAATAGAACACAATTTTTAAAATTTCTTTTGACATGTCACATTCTCATAAGTCATTTTATAACATTATATTTTTAAGTAATTAAAATGTCATTGTGAATTCTAACACATGACTTTATCATTTAGTAGTACATTTTTCACACTAACAATATTCAGAGATTTTACATCTTATTTAAGTTACTTCCTCATCCTCTGCCTGTTCTCTTTACACCTTTTTATTTTTATTGACAAAGTTTTATACATATCTCTTACTTCTTTTATCATGCCTATCACTTTCTCCTTATTACTCACTTCCTGCAATCTTAATATATTTTTCTGTAGGTGGGTATATGATTACAGTGATTATAACTTCTTGATGAATTTTATTTTTAAGTATTATAAAGTATCCTACTTTATCTCTTTTTATGGCCTTTGTTTTGAAATCTATTTTGTCTGGTATAATTACTGCTACCCCATCTTTTTTTTATGTTCAATTGCTTGGAATATATTTTTCCAACCCTCCACTTTCAGACTGTGTAGATCATTTATTCTGAGGTGGGTCTGTTAAACACAGAACATATGCAAGTCATGTTTTCTTATTCCATCAGCTACCCTATGTCTTTTGATTGGAGCATTTAATCCTTTTCATTTAATGTTATTATTGAAGGGACTTAATAATTATAATTTTTCCTGTTTTGACCTGTGTTCTTCCCCTCGCTCTCTTCATCTTCTTAAATCAGTTTTTCTAGTATCTTTTACAATGCTGATTTAATGGAGAGATTGTTTTAGCCTTCTTTTGTTTGGGAAAACTCCTTATTTTGCCTTCTATTTTAAACGAGAGCCTTGCTGGGTAGAGTAGTCATTGTTGTAGACCTTTGCTTTTCATTATTTGAATTTTTTTGCCATTCTGTTCTGGCTTATAGTGTTTCTTTAAATAATCAACTGATAGCCTTACAACATTTCCTTGTAGATTACTATCTCTTTCTCCCTTAATGACCTTAAAATTCTCTCTTTGTCTTTGGATTTTGCAATTTTAATTATGATGTATCTTGGAGTGGACCTCTATGGATTCATCTATCCCAAATATATAAGGGAAATCTTGAAGGACTTCATTAAAGATATCAACAGAAGCACACTTATAGGAGGGGATTTTAACACCTCATTGTCAACTGTGAATAGATCTTCTGAACAAAACATCAACAAGGATATTTTGGAACTGAATGACATCCTAGATCAAATTGACTTAATTGATATATACAGAAACTTTCACTCCAAAGAAGCAAAATATGCATTCTTTTCAAATGCACATGGAACATTTTTAAAGATAGACCACATTACAGGACACAAAACATGCCTCAACAAATTAAAGAAAATTGAAATCATATAAAGTATTTTCTCACATTACTATGGCTTGAAACTAGAAGTGAACTTCAAGGAAAAAACTCAAAAACTTTCAAATGCATAAAAATTAAATAATATGCTGTTAAATAATGAATGGATTAAATCCTCCTCCCCCCATCCTCTTTGTCCATGGGTCCTTTACACATGTTCCTGAATTAATCCTTCCTCTTCTTAACCCTATTATGCCCATCCACATTCACTTCTGATCACTGACAATTTGTTCTTTATTACCATATCTCTGCTTTTATTTTGCTCACTTGTTTGTTTTGTTGATTAGATTCCACTTATCAGTGAAATCATATGGTATTTTTCTTTCATTTCTTGGCTTATTTTACTTAACATAGCACTCTCCAATTCCATCCATGCTGTTGTGAGGAGTAGGAATTCCTTCTTTCTTTCTGCTGCGTAGTATTCCATTGTGTAAATGGAACCACCATTTTTTGATCCACAAATTTACTAATGGGAACTTAGACTGTTTTCAGTACTTGAATATTGAAATAGTGCTGCTATGAACATGCTCTTTTGAATTGGTGTTTGCATGTGGGAGGTGTGAGGTGGGTAGGATAAGGGAGACTAATGAGGTGAAAGTGGAGACAACTGTCATTGAAAAACAATAAAAACGATATATTATTCAGCGTTCAGAAAAGGAGAAAAGCCTACCATTAGCAACAGCATGGATGAAATTGAGATTATTATGCTAAGTAAAATAAGTCAGACAGAGAAAGAGAACACTACATAGTATTATTTATATGCAGAATCTAAAAAATTTGTCAAACTTATAGAAACAAGGAGTGGAATGATAATTAAGGGGATGAGGTATAGGGAAATAGAAAAGACTGGTGAAAAGCTGTTAAAATGAATTAGAGATTAGGAGGTAATGCATAATATAGTGACTATACTTGATAATGTTTATTGTTTAACTGGAATTTGCTAAGAACATAGGGCTTCTCCTACATTAAAAACAAACAAACAAAAAAGTTAGCTACCTGAGGTGATAGATGGATTCATTAATTTGATGATGGGAGTCCTTTCATAATGTATATGAATATCAAATCATCATGTATACTAAATAAAAACTATTTTTATTTGTCAATCATGCCTCAATAAAGCTGAAAAGAAGGATAAAAATCAGAACAAAAATAATGAAGAGGTTAACAGTGAGATGAAGAAAGAAATTAAATATTTCTAGAAATAAATGAAAATAAATACACAAAGTCCAAACTTATGAGACACAGCAAAAGCAGTCCTGAGAGAAAAATTCATAGCAATACAGGCCTACCTAGAAAAGATAAATCCTCAGCAAAATATTGGCAAACTGCATCCAGAAATATATTGAAAAGATCCTACATGATGTTCAAGTGGGATTGATCCCTGGGATGCAGAGATGGTTCAATATTCATAAATCAATAAATGTAACACATCTTTACACAAAATAAAAGACAAACATCACAAATGTCAATAAAATAAAAACAAAATAAAAGACAAATATCAATAGATGCTTAAAAAGCATTTGATAAATATAGAACATTTTTATGATAAAAATACTCACCAAAATAGGAATTCAGGGAATAATAAAGGCCACATATGAGGAACCTACAGCCAACATTATACTCAGCAGGCAAAAATTAAAGCTTTCCCCTGATATCAAGACTAAGACAAAGGTACCCACTTTCCCCACTTTTATTCAACACAGTATTGGAACATATAGACACAGTCAGAAAATAATAAGAAATAAAATGCACTCAAACTAGAAAGGAGAATGTATATCTTTGTTGTTTGCAGATGACATGAAAATATACATAGAAATCCCTGTAGGCTCCACCAAAAAAACTACCATACCTAATAAGTGAATTTGGCACAATAGTGAGATACAAAGTAAATGTTCAAAAATCAAGGGCATTTTTGTGCACCAGCAATGAAATATCAGAAACAGAAACCAGGGAAATAATCTCATTTATTAAAGCAACAAGAAAAATAAAGTGCCTAGGAATAAACTTAACCAAGGAGTTAAAAAACCTGTACTTCAAAAACTACAGAAAATTCCAAAAGAAATTAAGGAAGGCACAAATAAATGGAAGCACACACTGTGTTCATAGATTGGAAGAATTAACATAATTAAAATGTCTGTCCTATCTAAAGCAATCTATAGATTCAACTCAGTCCCTTTTAAAATACCAATGACATTTTTCATGATTCAGACCATATATTTTAAACATTTATATGGAGCAATAAACAACCCCAAATAGCCTCAGTAATTCTGAGAAAGAATAACAAAGTAAGAGGGATCACAATATCTGATATCAAACTATATTACAAGGCAACTCTAATCAAAATAGTCCAGTATTTGCATAAGAAAAGACACATAGATCAATGGAGTAGAATACAGAGCCTAGAAATAAATCCATATCTCCACAGTTAGTTAATATTTGACAGAGGTGGCAGGGACATAAAGTGCAGTAAAAATGGCCTCTTTAATCAATAATGTTGGAAACTGGAAAAGGACATGTAAAAAAAAATGAAACTTGGCCACTAACATACACCATACAACAAAATAAATTCAAGATGATAAAAGAATTAAATATAAGTTGTGACACCATAAAAGTGCTAGAGGAAAACATAGGTAGCAAAACTTCAGATACCCTACACAGCAATATTTTCACTGATATAGTTGCTAGGGCAAGAGCTATAAAGGAAAGGCTAAACAAATGGGACTACATCAAATTAAAAATCTTCTGTATGGCTAAAGAAATCATCAGCAAAATAGTAAAGGAACCAACAGTATGGTAAAATATATTTGCCAATAATGCCTCAGACAAGGGTTTGATGTCCAAAATATATAAAAAAACTCATACAACTTGACACCAGGAAGACAAAAAACAAATGGACAAAGGATCTGAACAGACACTTCTCCAAGGGGGACATACAGAGGACCCAAAGATGTCTGAAACAATGCTCAACATTATTAGCCTTCTGAGATGCAATTTAAAACCACAAGGAGATACCACCTCACACCAGTCAGAACAGCCATCATTAATAAATCAACAAACAATTTCTGTTGATGATGTTGACAAAAGGGAACACTAGTTCACTTTTGGTTGGAGTGCAGACTGGCAAGACACTCTGAAAAACTTTATGGAATTTCCCCAAAAAACTAAATGTGGAACTGCCTTTCAATCAAGTGACCCCACTGCTAAGACTATACCCTAAGAATCCTGAACATCAATTCAAAAGAACCTGTGCACCCCAATATTCATAGCAGCATTATACAATAGCTGTGTACTGGAAGCAGCCTAAGTACCCATCAGTAAATGAGTGGATCAAAAACTGTGGTACACTTACACAGTGGAATACTATGCAATAGAAAGAAGAAGGAACTTCCACCATTTGCAACACTGTGGTTGGAAATGGAGCTTGACCACATGGTTTCACTTAGCCTTATTATGCTAAGTGAAATACCAGTGACAAAACACAAACAGCACTTGCTCTCACATATATGTGGAATCTAATGAACAAAACAATCAAGCAAAATAGAACCAGAGGCATGGAAACAAGGAACAAAGTGACAGTGACAAGAGGGACAAGGGGAGGGGAATTACAGTGGAAAGAGGCAGAAGAGTCTAGTTAAAG
The DNA here is from genome assembly GCA_004027475.1 of Anoura caudifer. Classification (NCBI taxonomy): domain Eukaryota; kingdom Metazoa; phylum Chordata; class Mammalia; order Chiroptera; family Phyllostomidae; genus Anoura; species Anoura caudifer. Next base: position 43,957 of record PVKU01005276.1, on the reverse strand, counting down.
AATGTGTATAAAGGACACATGGACATGGACAACAGGGTAGGGATTGACTGTGGGAGTGTGGGTGTGGGTGGAGTAGGGGAGAGCAGTGGGCAAAATCAGGATAACTATGATGAAACAATTGTGTGTGTGTGTGTATTCCTTTAAGATGTATGAGTGATAGGAAAACTGATTCACTGAGATAAATATAAAAACATTAACATTTGACCATTTTTTTCCTCCTTTGCAGTTGATGCTTTGTAACCAGGCAACCAGTTATTAAGGATCATTCTCGTGTACATGTCCTTGCTCATTCTGGCCTCATTTTTTAAATTATTGACCATGTTCAGAGGAGGCATTCACATTCCCAACTGTATTTAATAAGCAAATTAAAGATACAGATTCAGGTTGTGATTCATTATTTTAACATTTTTACTATTAGATTAATGGCTGACCAAGGTAGCTTTACCCACATGTAGAATATTTAAAGAGGAAGAAGCCTGTGTCCTTGATATATGTTCTTTTTTTCCCTTAAGAGATACAACTAAAACAACTTTTACTAACAAGAATTTAACCACAAATCCAGACTTTTAAGAAATCCTAGTCTTCTTTTCATTTGTTTTTCTTTTCCTGATTCTGTTTGTTCCAGTCCTTCAGAAACATCATCTCTACTTGCAGTCTTTTAGGGTCTTATACATTCTTTATGTCAATCTCTTTAGTTTTTCATCCCCCTCCATGTGTATTCAACATTTTCCACCAGTGCTCACTCAATTGCCTGGTTGGTTCAACTTCAACAAGATTAAACATGGATGGAATGACCCTTTCTTTCTTTTTTATATTATAATTTCTGTTCATCTTTAATTTTTTCCTGTATATCAAGGTATTGTTCAAAACTTACCAAATCCTAACAAAATTTCTAGCTTAAAAAGCACCATTTAATCTTACTTCCACAAATACCTGTTATATCCCTCTTTTTATGCTATGCAACACTGCATGATTGCACTCTAGTCTGAAAATTGAATACATTTTTCAAAGGATTTTGTTTATTTTTAGAGAGAGGGGAAGGGAGGGAGAGAGAGAGGAAGAGAAACATCAATGTGTGGTTGCCTCTCACATGGCCCCCACTGGGGACCTGACCTGACTTGCAACCCAGGCATGTGCCCTGACTGAAAATTGAATTAGTGACCTTTTTGTTCACAGCCCATACTCAATCCACTGAGCTACACTAGCCAGGGCTGAAAATTGAATACATTTGTATTTTGACTGCTATTGGATTGCTTATATTCACATTACAGCTCAGAAAATGTTGTTTTTGTACTGTATAGGTGCTGGCTATTGAGTTAAGACACAAAGGTGATCAAATCGCAACCTCAAAGAGGAATCCCCATTTTAGAGCTAGAGATAGCAACTTGAATTATCATGGACACTTGGTTAGAAGTAACCCACCTAAAACTTGCTTAGAAATAGACCTATATGTATATGGGCAAATAATTTTTGACAAAGAAACAAAAAACATACAACAAAGAAAACAAAGCTCCTTCTATAACAGCTTTGGGAAATTTAAAAAGCCACATCCAAAAGAATGAAACTAGACTATTTGATACGATACACAAAAGTTAATTCAGAATAGTTTAACAATTTAAACATAAGACCTGAAATAATAAAATACATAGAAATAAACATAAGTACTAAACTTGCAAACTGATCATAGAGGGCCTTTTTTGATCTTGACACCCGATATGAAGGAAGTAAAAGTAAAAATAAATTAATGGGACTATATCAATCTAAATAGCTTCTGCACAGCAAAAACAACCATCAATGAAATAAAAATGCAAACAACCAAATGGGAGAAAATATTCACAAACAAAACCTTGGATAACGGACTAAGATCCAAACTATGTAAAGAACTTATACTGATTCAGGGTGAAGCCAGGAGGGCCCCAAATAGGAATTTGTAATGGGTCCAGAACTCAGGGTGTCCAGGAAATATTAGAAAAAAATGTATAAGGATGTCCTCACTCCCCAGAAATCTGATCTGGGGGATGGGACACATGGAACAGGGGCACTGAGAGCTGTTTTGGCAAAGCAACAGTTATGCAGCTAACCTCTGGCTTAGTCATTTAGCATATCTATAACATTTAACCTGTTTCATGAATATGTTAAATAGCTATGGCCACGCTTTGAGCCAGGGAGCTGGGAGTGACATCAACCCAGGATAGAATTGGGAGGCAACTCCCTCTGGTTACAGTGCCTGCATGAGAGAGAAAAGAAGAAGAGATGAGGCCCACACAACTGGAGTAAGTGGGGACCACATGGCTTTGGAGTGTTCCCTTTTGTCATGTGGCTTAGGAAGCAGGAGAGACCTTGCTGGGAAGAAAAGGGGTGAAAGGACTCTTATTGGTAGGCCATGAGAAGGTGCAACATGGTATTAGATTAACTGGAGATTGCAGCATCAACACAGCTGATGGTGCTGGGAACTGAGGGGCTACCTGAGCCATGGACTTCTACTTCTTTTCCTGAGATATGGCACCCCAGACTGGGCAGAGGGAAAAAAAAGGAAGGACTGTGTGTGTTTGTGGTATTCTAAAGGATTTTAGTATTTTAATGAAGACATTAAGTCATTACTCTAAATCCATATAACTTTTTGAATAAATAATTCCTTTCCTTTTCACCAATCTCTAGTATTGAGAGATGTCTTTCCCTGGTGACAGGCAAAGCAAACCCAGTACCGGTGGTGGGGGACAGTCCCTGGAGCACAAGGGGGGTCCATTCACCACCCCCTGGTTCTGTTATGTAAAAATGTATCCAGCAACAAAAATTATACCATCCTATAAAAAATGAACCCTGGCTGGTATAGCTCAGTGAATTGAGCAACAGTCTGAGAACAGAGAGGTCACTGGTTTGATTCCCAGTCACATGCCTGGATTGAGGACCAGGTTACCAGCTGGGTGTGTGACAGAGGCATCCTATCGATGTTTCACTCATTGATGTTTCTCTCCCTCCCTTCTCCATGCTCTAAAAGTAAATAAATTAAATCTTAAAAAAATTAAAAATGAGCAGAGGACCTAAACAGACACTTTCCCAAGAATACATATAAATGGTCAATAGATATATGAAAATATGCACTACTTTACTAGTTATAAGGAAGATTAAAAATATGTATATAAACCTAAATAATCAAAATCACAATGGGATATCATCTCATACCTGTTATAATGACTATCATCAATAAGGCAAGAAATAACAAGTGTTGGAGAAAAAGGAAACCTCATTCATTGCTGGTGGGAATATGTATGATCACTAAAGAAAACAGTATAGAAATGTATAAAGAAAACTTTCTTGCAAATTTACAAATAGAGCTACTATATTACCCAGCAGCACTGCTTCTAGTTATCTATCCCAAATTTTTGAAAAAAATATTTATAAAGATATAGGTACCTCAATGTTTACTGATGCATTATTCACAGTAGTCAGGACATGGAAACAACCTGTGTCCTGAAGCACATAAAATTATAAAGATGTGGTACATGCTCGTATATATAATGAAATACTCCTCAGCAATAAGAAAAGATGAAATACTGCCACTTGTGACAAAGTGGATGTATCTTGAGAATATTATGCTAAGTGAAGTAAATCTGATGAAAAAGGACAAGAACCACATGTTTTCTATCATAAGTGTGATCAATAACAGAAAGCAACAAATAAATAAACTAAGTAAACAAACAAGCTCATAGACACAAACAACAGTATGAAGGTTATCAGAGGTCAAGGAGGTTTGGGGCCAGATAAACAGTATAAAGGGGTTCAAATACATAGTGATAGAGGAAAATTAGAATGAGTGTCAAGAATGCCATGCAATATACAGATGTTGTAGAATTTCACACTGGAACAATATATATGTTATTAACTAATTCCACCCTAAAAATGAATATAAATAAATAAATACATAAATAAATAAACTGGCTTAGATGAAAATAGAAATTTAATTGGTCACTTAATTGAAAGTTCCAAGGATTTTCATAGGGTCTAGAATGATTACAACCAGTGAGTTGTTTTTTTTTTTTTAATCAAATCTAATGTCAGAGTATTTAAGTATAGTAATGAATATTTACAGTTGACTTCCCAGGTGATTCTCATAGAAGTCACCCAAACATTCACCCATACAAGCCTTCAGCTAACCTTTGACAATTGTAAACTGGAAAATGATTTCAAAGGCTCCTTTCCATTCTTACACTGATGATGAGCCTATCTAGGCTGACCAATTTGTCATTGCAATTAGACTGAACATGGTTTAATGTAAGAAATTGTATCTTATACCTTTGTACTCTAAACTGTTCAGAACATTAGGCACAAAAAAAAAATGAGTTCAAAATATTTTTGCTGCACTTGCTAATGCTGCAGTAACTCATTGTTAGGGCAATTAAGTAAGTACACAAATGTCAATAGAGGGAGCACCTGATATTTGTTTACTAGCGTGGCCCATTCTGGGAGTTGGTGAGAGATCACACATGTCTTAAGGAACACTTAGTGGTAACATTCAACATTTTAAGAATCGGCATAATATTATCTAAGATAATATCTCATCTACAAATAGTTGGAAAATTATTCATTTTTTAATCTATTTCCAGTTTCACATCAATTCATATTTAAGTGAATTTATTTCACTTAATAAATAAAGTTATGAATAGAAGTGAATTCCAAACTGATAACTTTATACAGACTCCATTAGCATTTAATATGTGTCAGTTTGATGGAACAGACTGACAGCTGCCAGAGGAGAGGAAAAGGGAAGGGAGCCAGATAAACCAAAGTGAAGGAATTAATCCAAGATCATACATGCATAAGCCATAGACATAGACAACGGTGTGGTGATGGCCAGAGGGAAGTGGGGGTGAGGTCAGGATGGAGGAAAGCAAAGGTAGGGGGGAAACAGGGACATCTATAATAGTGTCAACAATAAAATAAAAATAAAAATAAAAATGTGTCACTTTGATTCTAGTCAATATTTGTGTTCTTTTTCTTTTCTTTTAGTTATCCAAAATACTTTCTGAGTGCGAGGTTGAACTCACTGGATTATGAAAAGAAAAATGTTAATCTGGGATTTTTCTTTTCTCTTGGAACTCCATAACATTGAGTAGCATTACAAAAATCTATCTAATTATCATTTGGATGTTTTAAAATACTTTATTATTATTTTTGAGTATGTAACTATAACATAATAGTCAGTAAACAAGGACATATTACATTCATATTATGTATTATGCCTTCATTATAAATAATTTATTTAATCTGGAAAATCTGAGATTTACTATACTTAGACACATCTAAAGACTAATCATCATGGCCCAAGTAAAAGTATTTTAACATTTTTATGTTTTATACATTGCATTTTTTCTCTCTTTGCTATAATGGTAAAAATGGCTGATATAGATATTAATGAAAAAAGATCATGATAAACCATTAGCTTATATTTTCATATAACTGTTGTTTTTTTTTAAGATTTTATTTATTTTATCTTTAGAGGGGAAGGGAAGGAGAGAAGGAGAGAAATATTAATGTGTGGTTGCCTCTTGTGCGTTCCCTGCCGGGAACTTGCCTGCAACCCAGGCATGTGCCTGACTGGGAATCGAACCACAATCCTTTGGTTCGCAGGCCCGTGCCCAATCCACTGAGCTACACCAGCCAGGGCTATATAACTATTGTTAAGATTTGGTGTATATACTCTATACATAGTGCATTTATACAATTAATATTATATTGTATTATGATTTTCTATCCTTGTTATTATAATTAGCATTATGTCACCAGTAGTATTATATATACAGTGTATAATATCTATTTATATGTCTATCCTAACTCTTAGTCAAGAACTAGTATCTTGTTGGAAATTAAAATATAGCTTGTCCATTATCTTTATAACATAGGTAAAGAGAAAGATCCAAAATATTTCATTTTAGGTTAATTCTGTTGTTTATAGATGAATCTATTGTTAAAATAATCAATCTACCTCAATGGCCTCACAGAAAGTACAAGTCTTAGTATGGAGCCAGGATCTGGCTTCATGCCAGTCTATATATAAACCAAAGAAACGAATGGATATATATATACCTATGGATAAGAAGATGATCCTAAAAATAAATCTCTTATAACAAAATATGTCACTATTTTAGTGTTTAAAAAGAAATTGAATCGAAAAATTAGATATGGTTAATTCAATACCTGCAACTTTCTGTTACATGATAATGATTATGATGATTTTAAAAGAATGCAAGTAATATATGTTTATTATAGAAAAATTAAAACATGTGAGTTTTGAAATAATTTTTGGGCTAGAGGTAATTAAATTAATCTCATACTTTCTTTGCAATTGCCTTGAGAATCTTTCAATATATTTTTATTTGCTACTAATAAGGTGTTTATATTCTTGGATGCCAGATTTTTTATTATTTCTGTAGTTAGAAATGTTAAAAATAATGCAACACATTTTTAAAAAATATTAGAAAACACATAGCAAAGGATTCCTACTTACTTCAGCTACCACGGTTAAGCAAAAAAGGCAATTAGTTTGTCTTATCCTTGAGAACTAACATGAAGACAAGTTGAAGTGCCCACAATTTGCACTCCTGCCATCCCTGAAAAGTTCCTTGGCAGGCATGTGGTTCTTAGAGGCCAATCTCTCAGGACCAGCCTGTATCCCTTTCATTGGGTCCCAACTTCACTGTCATTTCTCCAGAGTTCAGATTCTCAGCTTCTCTATCTTAGGCTGTGATGTCTGCTTCAGGCCTTTTGAATTTACTGTCTTTATGACCCTCCCTGGAGATGTGTGTAGTACACATGGAGTTCCCTATTTACCAAACTGTATGTCTTTCCTTGTCTCAGCGGAGGCTCCACTATGAATATACAGTCCTGTAGAATCTTGTCATTACACCAAAATAACACACCCTTCATGAGGGATTTGGGAATAATAGCATGCATAACTCACATGATCAATAGATATAATCAATACAAATAATATTTCTTTTTCTTATATTTTTGTCTAGCAATTAGTGAGTTTCATTACATTCCTTCTACTATTACATGTAAGGTCACTTGAAATCACACAGTAGCTACTCTGTGCCTTGCAAGGATTATAATGTCATAACTTGCCAAATTTAATCCTCCCAAAATACAACTTGCCAGATGAAATATATCTACAAATCCCCTTTCTGATTAATTATAACTTTTAGTTCAGTCCCTGATATCTCTATGGAATTTTGATTCTGTTCCCCTCTGAGGGCTTATAATAAACATGCCTTATGCCTCAAGGTGGACTTTTGAAGTCTCATCATGTGATCACCACATATGGTGACAGAATGAAGAAGGGGTGTACCTCTGGATCCACATGAATGAGCAGTAGAGCCTGATAGACTGGCTCTTCTTCAACATGCTCACCTTCCCAGCTTAGAGAGCCATATAGGAAGCATCACCCACATCATTTCTGGACACATTTGTGATAATAAAAACAGCCAATAGAATTCTCTGGACACGTGAGAGTAAGTTTTCAGAAGATACCTCACCACTGAGATTTCTGTTTCATTTTCCTGCAGATAACATAGTCCTTGAGAACACAGCATCTCTGTTCTTGCTTCAAGGCAGGCAGGAATCTGAAGCACCTGCCAGCCTTGCTTCATATTCCACTCAATAGGGTTGAGATGGCTTTCTATGTAGTGTTTCAAAATAAGAAGGTTTTGGAATTAAAGGTGGATGCTGATATTCTGAAAAAAATGGTGATTAAAAATGTCTCTCAAAATATATAGTTTGTTCAAGCTTAATTGGCAACCTGGACATCTTGATTTTTTCCTACTTGAGTAATTTTATTATTTAAATTCAAGTTCCTCATACATTTTTAATCAAAGATTTATTTTTTTATTTGCTCTTAAAATCTGCTAAGACTTAATTCATGACAGCAAAGCAGATGTGATATAGTACTCCTGAGGCAGCCCCATCTGTGACCAGTGAGGAAGTCATTATTCTCAGAAGATAGTTCTCTGAGCAATTTAAAGGAATTATTCTGCAAAGTCTACTTAAGTATATTTGCTTATTGTTATCTAATGTTTATGATACCAATGAAAATCACAGATTTGAAAACAAAATAAGAACAACTTTAGCACGAAGGAAATGGACCACTTGCAAATTGTGTAGACTGACACCAGAATGCCCAACTCCATAACATAGCTGCACAGCAGGAATGCAAACCACAGCTTCCTCCAAAATGCTTTTTTTTTTAAATTTTTTTAATTTTTATTTTAATTGTTGTTCTTGTACAGTTTTCTGTCTTTTACTCCCATCCCAGCCCACCACCCAAACCTTCCCCACCTCCCTCCCATTTCCACACCTCCTAGTTTTTGTCTATGTGTCCTTTATACTTGTTGCTCTAAACCCTTCCCCTTTTCCCCTGAAATTTCCTCCCCTCTCCCATCAGGTCATTGACAGCCTGTTCTGAATTTCAGTGTCTTTGGTTATATTATGCTTGTTTGTTTGTTTTATTGATTAGGTTCCTGTTAAAGATGAGATCATATGGTATTTGTCTTTCACTGCCTGGCTTGTTTCCCTTAGCATAATGTTCTCCCATTCCCATCCATGCTGTAGCAAAGTGTAGGAGCTCCTTCTTTCTTTCTGCTGCATCAAATTTCATTGTGTAAATGTACCACAGTTTTTTGATCCATTCATTTGCTGATGAGCACCTAGGTTGCTTCCAACACTTGACTATTGTAAACTGTGCCACTATCCCTAGCTATCAGAGAGATGCAAATTAAAACCACAATGAGATACCACTTCACACCAGTCAGAATGGCCATCATAAACAAAGCAACAAACAAGTGTTGGAGAGGTTGTGGAGAAAAGGGGACCCTAGTGCACTTTTGGTGGGATTGCAGACTGGTATAACCACTATGGAAAACAGTATGGATTTTTCTAAGAAAACTAAAAATGAATCTACCTTTTAACTTAGCAATTCCACTGCTTGGATTATATCTTAAGAACCCTGAAACACCAATCCAAAAGGACCTATGCATCCCAAATGCTTTTCATAAGCCATTTCACAGGGTAGATGTAATTGCTACATTTGGTGTGTCTGTTACAGTCTCAATAATGTCTCATATGCACAAAGCTTTAATGAGCCTTGTAATAATAAACACTTTCTCATATAATGTTTGTTTCAGGAAATGGATTGACCTATAAATTGACTAGGTTAGCTATATATTTCCCCTCTTTTTGTTTCAACTGTTAATTCCTTCTCCGTAACAATGAACTTTTTAATAATAATGATAATAACACTAAAGATACTACCATTTGTAGCAGTGAGCTAGAAATATTAAATATATTATCGCATTTGATCCACATAGAAACTCTCTTCAATAATCACTATTATCCTGATTATACAGAGAAACCTATTAAAAAAAAAACAACAAAAATTTGCTCAAAGCTACACAATTTCCTTGTGACAAATTAAGATTTCAGATTATATCTGTTTGCCAGCAAAGCTGTGTTTATAGCCCTGGCTGCTGTGGTTCAGTGAATTGAGAGCCAGCCTGAGAACCAAAGGGTCGCTGGTTTGATTCCCAGTCAGGGCACATGCCTGCATTGTGGGCCAGGTCCCCAGTAGGATGTGCTTGAGAGGCAATCACACATTGATGTTTCCCTCCTTCTCTTCCTCCCTTCCTCTCTGTCTAAAACAAACAAATAAAATCTTAAAAAAAAAAAAAAACTTGTGCTTATAACTGCTATGCATTGCTATGCTTCTTGCTTCTCTTACATAGCTAGAGATACACCGGGTTTGAGCATGCTTAAGTAAACAAATGAACAAAAAAGAGCCAAATAATATGCTGTCTGCCCACACCTAACTGAACAGTTTGCTTGGTTGCAACTACTACAGAGACATTTTGAAATGTTTCTCCAGTTCGAAACATGTTAAATCTGGTGTGTTTATTTTTATATTTATCAAGCACCATTGTTCTATACAACTGTTCTATATATCTGTTTTTATAAATACTGAACACTTAAACACTATACATTAATTTTATGATAATCATTTGGGATCATTAATTGTGATCAAAACTTTTAGTTGCAACCTAGATGTAACTTGAGAAAAAACAGAGAGAAAGTTTTTGCAGATGATTATTTTAAAAGGACATTTAAACCAGTTCCTCATTCTTAGGAAAGTGAATTATAGGGGATATTTGATTATCTTGTAAGAAGAGTTCTGTAATTCACTACAGCCATATGGTAGGATCTGACACAGAATGTGACTGAAGAGGAGGCACAAGTGAGACATGTGCAGATTCTTATGTTTCTAAAGGGGATAACTGCTCAATTTTGAAATTTTTAGTAAGCAAAAACATAAACATATGGCTAATGGAATAACTAGACATATGTAGGCAGAACATTGCAACAAACACCAATAAGGAAGAGGGTCAAATGGCTATAGAGAAAATCTGGCTTCCTAAACCGGAACCTTTCTATTAGATCATACCTATTTCTCAGAAACGCTGATTCATTTCAAAGTCACATTCTTAATGTCACCAATGATGTCTTTGACATCACTATTAGTTGGCTAAGAGCAGGTCTTCCTTATTTGAATGAATTTTGCTTATCAGGCTCTGAGTTAGTGACAAACAACACTTATTTTTGTGACCAACATGGACATTTATAAATATTTCTGTTATTAACAGATGATAAACCTGAGGTTCTAAGAGGTAAATGGTCTTCTCAAGGCCACTAAAATAGCATCAACAAATTGTTATTTTACTTAACAATCTGAAGAAGTGATGTTGATCAAACATTGCATATTGTTTTATTTTTATTGTTTATGCTGTTGCAGTTGTTCTCACTTTTTCTCCCTTTCCCCACCTCAACCCAGCCCCATGATCTCCCCAACCCACTACAATACCCACATTGTTTTTCAATGTCCATGAGTTGTGAATAAATGTTCTTTGTTTAATCCCTTCACCATAAGGGTTTGAGTTTATTTCTGGGCTCTGTATTCTGTTCCATTGATCTGTCTGTCTTTTTTATGCAAATACCATGATGTTTTGATTACCTTGGCCTTGCACTATAGTCTGATATTGGGTAGTGTGGTTCCTCCAACTTAGTTCTTTCTCAAGACTGCTGTGGCTATTCAGGGTCTTTTTCATTTCTATACAGAGTTTTTGAATATTTGCTCTAGTTATTGAAATACACCATTGGTATCTTGATAATAATTTTCTTAAATCTATAGATTACTTTGGGGAGTATGGCCATTTTAATGTTGTTTTTTTCTTCCTATCCATGAACACAGTATATGCTTCCACTTATTTGTATCTTCCTCAATTTTTTTTTAGCATTTTATCATTCTCTGAGTAGAGGTCCTTTACATCTTTGATTAAATTTATTACTAGGAATTTCATTGTTTGCCATGATGCAATTGTAAATTAGATAATGGTTTAGTTTCCCTTTCTGATAGTTTACTATTGGTGTATAAAAATTCAACTGACTTATTGATACTTATTTTGTATCCTACTACTTACTGAATGTATTTATCAGTTCTAGTAGAATTTTGGTGGAATATTTAGGGTTCTCTATATAGAATATCATATCATCTATAAATAATGACAGCTTTCTTTCTTTCGTTCCAATTTGGATGGTTTTTATTTCTTCTTCTTGTCTGATTGTTATGGCTAGGACTTCCACTATTATGTTGAATAAGAGTGGTGAGAGCAAATACATTAGTCTTGTTTTTGATCATAAGGAAAACAATTGTAGTTTTTACAATTGAGTATAATGTTGGCTGTGGACTTTTCATATATAGTTTTTATTATTTTGAGATATGTTCCCTCTATTATCACTTTGCTGAAAGTTTTTATTATAAATTTGTGCTGTATTGTATCAAATGCTTTTTCTGCATGTATTGATATAGTCATATAATTTTTTATAATTTATGTGATGTAGTATGTTTATTGATTTTCATAAATTGTAATAACTTGCATTTCCAGAATAAATCTCACTTGATCATGATATTTTTAATGTATTGCTGGGTCTCATTTGTGAGTATTTTGTTGAGGATTTTAGCATCTATCTTCATCAGGGATATTGGCCAACAACTTTCTTTTTTTATCGAGTCTCTATCTGATTTCAGAATTAGGATACTAGTGGCCTCATAAAGTGAGCTTGAGAGTCTTTCCTTCTCTTACATTTTTTGGAATATATTGAGAAGGATATATCTTAATACTTCTTTAAATTTTGGTATAATTAACCTGTGAAGCCATCAGGTCCAGAAATTTTGTTTGATGTGAGTTATTTGATTACTGCTTCAAGTTCATTAGTTGTAACTAGCATATTTAGATTTTCTGATTCCTCCTGATTCATTTTTAGAAGACTATATTTATAGAAATTTATACATTTCTTGGAACCGACTTTTGACCTGGAAATTTCCACTGCTAGAATTATACCCTAAGAATCCTGACAATTCAAATGAACCTATACACCCCAATGTTCACCGCAGTACAATTTTCACTGTAGCCAAGTGCTGAAAACAGCCTAAGTGTCCATCAGTAAATGAGTGGATCAAAAAACTGGTACATTTACACAATGTAATACTACTCAAGAGGAAGAAAGAATGAACCCCTACCTTTTGCAACAGCATGGATGAAATTGGAGAGCATTATGCTAAGTGAAATAAGCCAGACAGTGAAAGACATAGTGGAACCTCAAAACAAAACAAGTGAGCAAAATAGAAACAGAGACATGGAAAGAAAAACAAACTGACAGTGACCACAGGGGAGGGGGAGGGGGTGGGGGATAATGGAACAAAGAAGGGCAAGGGTCAACAAGAACATGTATAAAGTACCCATGGACAAAGACAATGAGGGGAGGGAAGGCTGAATGGGGGAGGTGGAGGTGGATAGCACCAGGGAATACTATGGGAATAAATGGAGACAACTGTAATTGCATAACAATAAAAAATAAAAGAAATTTATCTATTTTTTCCAGATTGTAAAATTTTTGACATATAGTTCATAATATTTTCTTATTATCCTTTTTGTTTCTGTTTTTCAGTTGTTACTTCTCTTTCCTTTATGATTTTATTTATTTGGGTCTCTCTCTCTCTCTCTCTGTCTCTCTCTCTCTCTGTCTCTCCCCCGCTCTCCTCTCTCCTCTCTCTCCTGTTTTAAGGGTATATAAAACTTATTTAGCTTTTCAAAATACTAGCTCTTGGTTTCATTAATTTTGTGTACTTTATTAGATTCTATTTTGTTTGGCAGTGATCTTTATTATGTCCTTTTTCCATTTACTTTGGGCTTTTTTAAAATTTCTTGTTCCTTTAGGTATAAGTGATTTTTTTTTAGATTATTCTTTCTTTTTAAGGTGGGATGGTGTTGCTCTTCATTTTCCTCTTAGGACTGCCTTTGTGGTGTCCCATAGATTGTGTCTTCCTGTGTTCCTATTTGCAATTGTCTCAATGTGTCTTTTGATTTTTTTCTAGATCTCATAGTTTACCCATTCATTGTTTAATAACATATTAGTTTCTATGTATTTTTTCAGTTTTTTTTTTGTCTTGTGATTAACTGCTAGTTTTATATTATTGTGGTCAGAGAAGATACTTGATATAATTTCACTCTTTAACTTTATTGAAACTTGTTTTGTATGCAAATGTGTGGTCTATCTTAAAAAGTGACCCTTCTTAACTTGCAAAGAATGTATATTCTCCTGCTTTGGGGTAAATTTCTCTGAAGATATCAGTTAAATCTATCTGATCTAGTGTGTCATTTAAACAGTGTTTCTTGATGTTCTTTTTGGAAGTTTGATCCATTGTTGTAAGTGGGGTGTCAAAAATCTCCTACTATGACTGTATTACTGCAATCTCTCCCTTTATGTTAGCCAATATTTTCTTTATGTATTTAGGTGCCCCTGTGTTGGATGAATGCATGTTTACTAGGGCTATATACTGTTGCTGTATTTCTACCTTTATTATACAGTGTCCTCCTTTGTCTCTGTTACAGTCTTTGTTATAAGATCTATATTATCTCATATAAGTATTGATACTCCAACTCTTCTTTCATATCTCGTTGTATGAAATATATTTTCTATCACATTATTTTTAGTCTATTTTATCTTCAATTTGATGTGGGTCTCTTATAGACAGCATATATTTAAGGTCTTGGTTTTATCCATTCAGCAAACCTATGTATTTTAATTGGAGTATTTAAGTCATTTATATTTAAACTGATTATTGCTATGTACATATTCATTACCATTATGTTCTTTATAACTTTGCTACTCAGTGTTTCTTTTTCTTCCTCTTTATCTTAACAAAGATGCAATATGGAAAATGAAGATGGTGGTGAGGTAGATGAGAGTGGAGTCCAGTTCTCCCTGCGCTAACCTGGAACACCTAGCCAATCTTCTGAGGAACAGAGTGAATAGCCAATGGAATCCCAGCTTATATGAAGTTTGGAAGCAAAATATCACAAAGGACATTGAAAAACATATGGTGAGGAGATAGCACTGGGATGGTAAGGTCCCTGGTATCTGTGCAGGGACCAAGGCTGCTGCAGCAGCAGCCTAGCACCTACTACAGGATACAGGGATTTATATCACCAGCTACCAGAGCAGGGAGGGCAGACAGGGACCTGGATGCTTGAAGTCACTGGGGGGAATAGAGATGAAGTGGAAGACACATAGAGGCAGTACACATCCACTGGGACTGTGGACACTGCCATCAGAGAATTTGAGGTGCCAGGTGGTACCTGGAGAAGGGAGGAGTTAGGCTGTGTCAGACCCTGACTCAGATAGTCTCTGAATTCTGGATTTGTTGGAAAGTTAGGCTGTGTGAAAAGCCAGGCACTTGTTAAGAATGGGCAGCTGGTTTGTAAGGAATGGTCTAGCAGCAGCTGACTTACCCCAAGGGTGATTTCAGCTGCATGCCCTGAGACAGAGAGGCTGAATAGAACCACATGCCAGGCTTCTCTTGGGCTCTGGGCCCAAAATTGACACATGCTCTGAGCAGCTGAGTGGCTGATTTGAGCTGGCAGCTTATGGAGAGCCAGGGCCAGAGGCTAGGAAACTGTGAATACTGCAACCCTGACCTGGACCCCATTCTCTCAAAACCATAGGAAGGGAGAAAAGCAAAACCCAGGTCTCCCCTTCTTGTGGCATTTGGAAGACCAGCAGAACTCTCTGAAAAGCTTTAAAGTCAGCAGAAGGCTTTTTAAAATTTATTTTATTATTTTTTTTTTATTTTTGGATCCTCTCTCTTTTTTTCTCCTGTTTTTTTTTTTCTTCTGCCATGTGAGACAATAAGTTTTAGAGTTATGAAGGGTTCAGAGACAGATCCAAAGGAAGCATAATGCTAACCCCCAAAACTGAAAAACTGAGACAAATGTGATTTTGCTATCCCATAGAGCTGGCATTTTATTGTTTATGTGTATTATTATTATATGTTCATTATTTTAACACTTTTATTTTATTTGTATGTTTTGTTGTTTTTCAAGTAGTTTTCTGCCTTTTCCCCTCACCCCTCTCCACCACCAGAGCCCTCCCTGCCTCCATCTACCTGTTCTACCCCACTTTGTTGTCCATATCAATCGTAGTTTTTATTTCTCTTCCTCACTTGTTTAGTTTTATTCACTTTATTTCTCAGTTTACTTGCATTGTTTGAGTGGTTTACCTTATTCTATCTTTAGTGTATCTTAATTTTCCTTCTTTCACTTCATTGGTGTTTTAATAAAACACAATAATTGATTGGATACTTCCTATTCTGGTTATCCAAATCATATATGTCTTGTCTTATTATTATTGTCGCAGTACTATTGCAAATGATTTTTGTTCCATACAATTATACATACTAAACAGCAACCCTCCCTGATCTTAGCCAACTTTACTTCAATCCTGAGATTATTATTGTTGTGGTTAACTCTATTCTCTCTCATACTACACCTACTTTCTATCCTTTACTATCACTATATCTCATTATCTAACTTAGCTCAGAAGAGCAAAGTAGAAAGGTTGAAAATATCTGATATCAAACTGTATTACAAGGACACTATAGTCAAAACAGCCTGGTACTAGCATAAGAAAAGACAAATTGACCAATGAAACAGAATAAAGAGCCCAGAAATAAACCCAAGTTTCTAAAGTCAATTAATATTCGACAAAGGGGGCAACAGCATAAAATGGAGTAAAAATACCCTCTTCAAGAAATGGTGTTGGGAAAGCTAGACAGCTATATGCAAAGAAATGAAACTTGATCACCAACTTATACCATACACAAAAATAAATTTAAGGTGGATAAAATATTTAAATATAAGCCATGTCACCATTAAATTCCTGGAGGAGAGCATAAAGAGGGAAATCTCAAATATTAAGCACAGCAACATGTTCCCTGATACATTCCCTAGAGCAAGGGACATAAAGGAAAGAATACACAAATGGAATCTCATCAAAATAAAAATTTTCTGCATGGCTAAACAAAATAGTATTAAAATAAAAAGAGAACCAACCATATGTGAAAAATATATTTGCCAAAGATACCTCAGATAAGGGTTTGATCTCCAAAATATATAAAGAACTCACAGAACTGTACTCTAAGAAGAAAAGCAACCCAATTAAAAAATTGGGTGTAGGACTTTAACAGACACTTCTCCAGGGACGACATACAGAGGGATCAGAGACCTATGAAATGATGCTCAGTATTGCTAACCATCACAGATATGCAAATTAAAGCCACCTCACATAATTGGGAATGGCCACCATAAACAAAGCAACAAACAACAAGTGTTGGAGAATTTGTGGAGAGAAGGGAACCCTAGTGCACTGTTGGTGGGATTGCAGACTGGTACAACCACTATGGAAACCAGTATGGAATTTTCTCAGAAAACAAAAATGGATCTGCCTTTTGACCCAGCAATTCCACTGTTAGGATTATATCCTAAGAATCCTGAAACACCAATCCAAAAAGCCTATGCACCCCAATGTTCGTATCAGCACAGTTTACCATAGCCAAGTGCTGGAAGCAACCCTGGTGCCCATCAGTAAATGAATGGATCAAACAACTATGGTACTTTTACACAATAGACATCTATGCAGCAGAAAGAAAGAAGGAGCCCCTACCCTATGTGACAGTGTGGATGGAACTGGAGAGCATTATGCTTAGTAAAATAAGCCAGGCAGTGAAAAATAAATACCATATGATCTCACCTTTAACAGGAACCTAATCAACAAATTGAACAAGTCATCCAAATTGATGCAGACCCCGGCACATGGGGTCTGCCACATTGTGGATGAGGCACTAGAAATTCACATGAACTACTGAGTCTTGTGGAGGAAAAGTGATGGGTGGCTTCTCTCTTAAGAGGAGAAAAAGCCTCGGCCCTTGCCTTGACCAACCTTTATTTGTTTTCCGGGCATATTACATGATGGTCCTCATTTACTATGCAAAGGTTCACTTTAGGTGGTTATCTTTTAGAGAAAATAAAGGAGATGATGCCACTAATCACATCAGAGAAGAAGGATATTTGCAAATGCAAAGGGGAAAGTTGTTGAACCAGTTACATTCCATACTGGGGAGGTTTAGCATAGACTTTAGAAAGTTACAGTAGGCACTTGCTGCTCAATTCAGGGTGAGGAAGTTTTAGCAAAAGCAAGTCTCAAAGTGGCCTATGTGCAATGCAGGTCTGATTCCTCATAGGAGAACCTATCTGTGGGCATGGGTCCTGTTGGGGCCCACACCACGTAGAACAGTCTTCTATATTTCCCCCCTTGTTTTTAGTTAGGACCGCTATAGATTCCACAAAGCTTGATGCTTGCTGGTCTCTCACAGGATCCTGGGAAAATAATTTGTAAATGCAGCAAAGTACATAGAGAATTATTATAATCAGTAAGCAACCAGCAGTTCCAAAGACCCACATTCTCAGATTAAGCCCATCATTCATTGTCTGGCAATAATGATAAGATAGATAACATTCAAAGAACTCTGAGGGCCTATTTTGAGTCAGGATCAAATAGTTAAAGGGCCATAAGACTTTGAGGAAAGAAATTCATTTCAGGCTTGGGCCCTTATCATTTAAATTGAGGTTATCAGCAAAGTAGGTTTCATAGGATTTTATGGTTTCTTTCTTAGGCTTGATCACCCAGGGTACCTTCCCTTTCCAGCACAGGGCTGCACCCACCTACAGCATTGTTTCAGGTGTAGGTCAAGCAGGGGAAGTAAGACAGCCAAGAGATTAGGAGACTTCTTGCAGACAGAATGAGGACTCAGGATGTGCCAAAGCTGAGGGGCAAGGGTCCATCACCCCCTTTCTCCATAGCCCCCCAGTCCTTCCCTGAGGGCCTCCACATGATTATGCCTATCTTAGGTGGCCCCTCCCTTGAGGAGTCTTACCCATCATTGGCTAACTTATCATGCACTGGGGGCCAGGCAGGGTGAAGTAAAGTGGGCAGAGGCAGTGCCCCTGCCAGGAAGATAAGCTTCATCTCAGTGGCTTATGGTCCCAAGGTCTCTCACTCAGCCTTAGCCATGGGGAGTTACAGCTTCTGAAACCAGGCAGGGCAGTTCCCAACATCTAATCTCCCCCTTTTTAGTTTGTAAATGCAATTGTAACTGTTAAACTTGTGGAACCTACTATTTGTTGTTCCTGAATGTGATCTCAATAAAACAATCTTTATATACATCATAAAGCACAAATAAAGATTAAGACAAGGAGGCATCTAAGAGCTGCCAAGACCCAAACTCATAAATTTAGTCCATTGAACCACTTTTTAGGGTTCATCCATTTTATGATTATTGTTGAGAGTTTGGAGCATTTTTTGTTTGGTAAGGCCATTGTTCAGGAATTAAGAGACTTGATGCCCCCCCCCCCATGTGTTGGGGACACACCTAAAGGGAACATTATGGGACACTGAGGGGTTGTTGTCCTATGAAGGAGGTGCTTGAGTCTCAGACCCTGTCATTGGGGCAGGCCTATCCTCCCCTTTTGGCAAATCCAGGCTTGTGAGTGATGTGTGGGTGTCCATTGTCCTTCTGGTTGTTCAGGGTCAGCTCGGTCATCTGGTCTGTCAGTCAATTGGTTCTCAGCTCCAAGTAGCAGAGCTTGGTGTCTATCCCACTCATGATAAGGCTTTACTCTCTTGGCTGGTGGTAGCCAGACAGAACCTGTAGGGGTGGAAACACACATATACCCTCTTCCCCAAGTTAGGAGATCTATAGGGCCTTGCCAAGAGCCATCTCCCAGCAGATCTCTATAAAACTTGAGGATAAGATGGCTTTGGCTCTTTCTTCTGAAAATGTTTCTCAAGCAAAGTACAAAGTGACTCAGTACAATTTAGAAAATTATATGTAAACATGGTTAACAATCAAATTTTTAGGGAGGACTCATGACTCCCCCTTTCTGTTTTTTAAGAAGATTTTTAAAAGTATGATGGTTCAGCTTTCACAGGCAGCAGATGAGATACTGGAGGTAAAGTGCAGCAGCAAAGTTTACCCCTTTGTAGTGTGGGATCTCAACCCCACTCTGGTTTCCAAGCCCAGAGCAGCAGAACTGAGAAGAGGCACCTACATGGTATCTGACCATGAAAAGCAATAGGAATTTTGTCCGTTAGGGACAGACAAGAGTTTTCTGCAGACATGGCACATTTTTGAAGAGCCAGTTCATAGAGTTTAATTTTCAGACACTCAACCTGGGCTCCAGAGGAGGGTGGGTTGAGAGGATTAGCACCAGATGAGGAGAAACTGGGGTTTGTGGAGAAGGCAATAGGGTCAGCAGCCAGGATTTGTGTGCTGACTCTCTCTCCCATACTGCAGATGTCAAGATTATTGGGTGGAGCCCTCCCCTGCATACAGTATCAGCCTGGGAGAATGCAATAGCTCTCCTGTCTGAATTCCTTGTAACCCTAACCTGCAGAGATTTTGACCTACTGAGGAGTCAGATGCCTGGGCCAGAG
Organism: Anoura caudifer; assembly: GCA_004027475.1. NCBI lineage: Eukaryota > Metazoa > Chordata > Mammalia > Chiroptera > Phyllostomidae > Anoura > Anoura caudifer. Next base: position 24,028 of record PVKU01005276.1, on the reverse strand, counting down.
TTTATAATGCCCATGCAGACTCATGGGCTGTCAGTGACTTTGTTATTTGACTTGGGACCAGGGGAATTCCCCTATTTCCATGAAACCAATCAGTAATTCATCCCAAGCAGGGGAGGTCTGCAAGCCCCACACTCTGGTTTTCTGGGGGCCCTACCCTCCAACTCCTTCAGGTGATGCCCTGCTGAGCTTGGCTTCCAGAAGAATATGAGATAGACTGATTGTGCCTCTGGAATGAGGGGCATTTTTTCCCTCACACACCTGACTGTTATAGAGCCTTCCCTTCATACAGAAAAATCTTGGTATGTTTGGGCCTGATCAACTCTACTGATTTCATTGTGACAACTCCCAGAGACTCAAATCCATCACAAATGTCTGCTGCAACTATTCAGCAGGCACCTATACTTGGTAAATTTTGTGACATTTGCTGAGTGACCTCATACACAGCACTGGCACCAAGTTTGAACCTGTGTCAATCTGGTGAACACCACTTTCACCCACCTTGCAACTCATTGAGAAATTACCTCATGCAACTTGACTATCACCAGAGGCTCTTAGAGTGAATGGAACTAAGAGGCAGCAAACAGAGGGAGGAAGGTGGAGGTAGATCTGGGCATGCCTTGGGCATTTTGATGCCCCAGTACCTAGGCTTGGTGCTAGTGAAAGCTGGCTTTGGTATGGAGATTGGTCCTTGTCATGCACATCAAGATCCAGCAAAAGTAGTCATAAACTGTGCATGCTATTGTAGGTCAAAACAGGTTGCCCAGGGAAAGACACAAGTACTATATGACATTGACCCACACCAGAGTACCTCCCAAGAGGCCCAAGAAGAGACACACCCAGTGGTCAGCTTCAGACAACATCACAGGATCCAATTAGCTTTACAGGTGGAATGTACAAAGGGGAATCTTAGAAGACAACGGATCCTGCTGAGGCAAAATTTGCATAATTTGGTCAGTACTTACACAGCAGTTTCTACATTGTGGTTGGGATAGATTGCCATAGTCAGCCAGCCTGAAACACCTACACACACAAAGGTGGCAATAGTAATTAAGACTCAAGCACAAGAGGAGGACTCACATAACATACTCACATAACATAAAAAAGCTGGGTGCTTTTTTCTAGAGCACCCAGCTCATATAATCAAGGAGACTGACCAGTCGGTACCACAGGACACCTACAACACAAAGTCACCTTATCAAGACTGAGAGGCACAGAAGATCTAGCTAATACAGCACACAGAATAAGAGGCAGCCAAAATGGGGAGAAAAGAAACATGCCACACATACACAAAAGGGGAAAAAAGAAGAACTAGAGAAATGTCCAGAAAAAGAGCTAAATAAAATGGAGGCAAAATTTTACCAGATATAGAGTTCTATACATGAGTATATTCAAATAACTTAGCTGAAATTTCAACAGCATGAAAAGGGACATAGAAACCATAAAACAGTTAGAAATAAATACAATATCTAAAACTAGGAATACTTAGAAAAAAAACAGTAGGCTAGACGAAGCAGAAGATCAAATCAGTGATTGCAAACACAAGTGGCAGGAAAAACCTAATGAGAGCAGCAAAAAGAAAAACAGAATTTTGAAAAGAGAGGATAGTTTAAGGAAAATTTCAGACAAAATGAAGTGTAACAACATCCTCATTGTAGGGGTCCAAGAAGGATAAGAGAAAGAACAAGGGATCAAGAACACGTGTGGAGAAATAATGACTGAAAACTACCCAAACTCAGTGAATATAAAAGACACACATTCAGGAAGCATAGACAGTCCCCAAAAAGATGAATCCCAAAAGGGCCCATACTGAGACACATCATAATTACAATTGCAAAGGTTAGAGAAAAAAAAGAGTATAATGAAAGCATCAAGCGAAAGACAGTTACTTTCCTGAAAGGGAGCTTTTATAAGACTTTGATGATTTCTCAACATAAACATTTAAGGCCAGAAGGGAGTGGCATGAAATATTCAAACTGGTGATAACAAGTACCTGCAACCAAGAATACTTTACAAAGCAAGGCTATCATTTAAAATTGAAGACAAAATAAAGAGCTTACCATATAAGAAAAAGCTGAAGGAGTTAATTACCACCAAACCAAAATTATAAGAAATAGTGAATATTTTTATTAACATTTTTTCTTGTCCTTCAACTAGTTTTGCCTTTACCCACTACCCCTTCCCACTGCTCCAGCCCTTCCCAGCCTTCCCTTGTTTCCACCCCTCCTCATTATTGTTCATGTGTCCTTTATAATTGTTCCCATAAACCCTTCAATCTTTCCCTCCATTATCGCCTTCCCTCTCCCCTCCGGTCATTGTTATAGCCTGTTCTCAATTTCAATGTTTTTGGTTATATTTTGATTACTTATTTGATTTGTTTACTAGGTTCTTGTTAAAGGTGAGATCATATGGTATTTGTCTTTCACACCCTGGCTTATTTTGCTTAGTATAATGCTCTCCAGTTCCGTCCATGCTGTCACAAAGGGTCAGGGGCTCCTTTCTTTCTGCTGCGTAGAAGACAGTTGTGTAAAAGTACTATAAATTTGGATCCATTCATTTACTGATGGGCATCTAGGTTGCATACAGCACCTGGGTATTGTAAATTGTGCTGCTATGAACACAGGGGTGCATAGGTTCTTTTGGATTGGTGCTTCAGGGTTCTTAGGGTATAATCCTAACAGTGGAATTGCCAGGTCAAAAGGCAGTTCCATTTTTAGTTTACTGAGGAAATTCCATTCTGTTTCCACTGTGGTTGCACCACTCTGCAGTCCCAACAACAGTGCACTAGGGTTCCCTTCTCTCCAGAAACTCTCCAATACTTTTTGTTTGTTGCTTTGTTTATGGTGGCCATTCCCAAAGGTGTGAGGTGGTATCTCACTGTGGTTTTAATTTGCATCTCTGAGATGGCTCAGCACCTTTTCATATGTCTCTGAACCCTCTGTATGTCCTCCTTGGAGAAATGTCTGTTCAAGTCCTTTGCCCATCTTTTAATTGGGTTTATTGCCTTCTTAGAGGGAAGTTGTGTGTGTTCTTTATACATTTTGGAGATCAAACTCTTGTCTCAGGTATCATTGGCAAATATGTTTTCCTGTACCTCTGGTACTTCTTTCATTTTAATGCTGTTTTCTTTAGCCATGAAAAAGCTTTTTGTTTTGATGAGGTCCTATTTGTTTATTCTTTCCTGTATGTCCCTTGCTCCAGGGGACATATCAGTGCAAATATTGCTGAGTAGATTATCTGAGATTTCCCTGCCTATGTTCTCCTCTAGTACATTAATGGTGTCATGCTAATATTTAAATCTTTATCCACCTTGAATTTATTTTTGCGTATGGTGCAAGATGGTGCTCGGGTTTCATTTCTCTGCATGTAGCTGTCCAGCTCTGCCAATACCATCTCTTGAAGAGGTTATTTTTACTCTATATTATGCTGCTCTCCACTTTGTCAAATATTAACTGACCGTAGAGACTTGGGTTAATTTCTAGGCTCTCTATTTTGTTCCATTAGTTCATGTATCTGTTGTTATGATAGTACCAGGCTGTTTTAACTATAGTGGCCTTGTAATACAGTTTGGTATCAAGTATTATTATCCCTCCTACTTTGCTCTTCTTTCTCAAAATTGCAGCAGGTATTCAAGGCGATTTATGGTTCTATACAAATATTTGAAGTGCTTGTTCTATATCTGTGAAATATGACATTGGTAGTTTAATAGGGATTACATTGAATCTGTAAATTGCTTTGGGTAGTATGGACACTTTGATGATGTTAATTCTTCTGATTCATGAACACAGTATATCTTTCCATTTGTTTATGGCTTTCTTAATTTCTTTCTTCAATCTTGTGTAGTTTTCTGAGTACAGGTTTTATTCCTCCTTTGTTAGGTTTATCCCTAAGTATTTTATTCTTTATATTGCTATATCAAATGGGATTTTTTCCTGATTTCTGCTTCTGATGATTCATTGTTGGTATACAAATTGCCTTTGTATTCTGAATATTGACCTTGTATTCCAATGTTTTGCCAAAATCATCTATTAGGACCAGCAGTGATTTGCTGAAGTATATATGATTTTCTATGTATACTATCATGTAATCTGCAGACAATGACAGTTTTGTTTTCTCTTTTTCAGATCAGATGTCTTTTATTTCCTTTTATTAATTGATTGCTGTGGCTAAGACTTCCAATATTATGTTGAGTAGAAGTGGTGAAATTGGACAACCTTTTCTTGTTCCTGATCTTAGTGGGAAAATTTTTAGGTTTTGCCCATTGAGTATGATGTTGGCTGCTGGTCCCTCATATATGGCCTTTATAATGTTGAGGAATACTCACTCCCTTTATTCTCACTTTGATGAAGGTTTTTATCATAAATGGGTGTTGTATCATATCCAATGCTTTTTCCCCATCTATTGATATGATCAAGTAATTTTTGTCTTTGCTTTTGTTTATGTGATGTATTGCTTTTATTGATTTGAGAATATTGTACCATCCTTGCATTCCTGGGTTGCATTGTGCTTGATCATGGTGTATTATCTTTTTAACATATTCCTGCATGTGGTTTGCCAATATTTTGTTAAGGATTTTATTTTTCATGTTCATTAGTGATATTGGCTTCACATTTTCTTTCTTTGTTTTGTCTTTATCTGGTTTTGGGATTAGGATGACGCTGACTTCATAAAAAGAGTGAGAGCCTTTCAACTTTTTGGAGTTTTTGGAATAGTTTGTGAAGGATATGAGTTACCTCTTCCTTAAATGCTTTGGTAGAATTCTCCTATGAAACTGTCTGGTCCAGGGCTTTTGTAAGTCATGAGTTTTTTGATTACTGCTTCAAGTTCATCAGTTCCTATGGGTCTGTTCAGGCTTTCTGTTTCTTGTTCATTTAGTTTTGGAAGATTGTATTTTTCTAGAAATTTGTCAATTTCACCTACATTTTCAAATTTCTTGGCATATTGTTCTTCATAGTAATTTCTTACAAATCTTTGTATTTCTGTGTTATCAGTTGTAATCTCTCCTCTTTCATTTCTGATTGTGTTTATTTGGGTCCTCTCTCTTTTTTTCTTCCTGAGTCTGCTTAAAGGCTTGTCAGTTTTGTTTATCTTTTCAAAGAACCAGCTCTTGCATTTATTGATCCTTAGAATTGTGCTTTTATTCTCTATATCATTTAATTCTGTTCTGATCTTGTTTATTTCCTTCCTTCTACTTGCTCTGGGCTGTGTTTGTTGTTGTTCCTTGAGTTCTTGTAGATGTAGGGTTAGGTTGTTTATTTTAAATGTTTCTATATTTTATAGGTAGGCCTGTATCTCTGTGAACTTCCCTCTCTGGACTACCTTCATTGTGTCCCAAAAGGTTTGGATTGTTGTGAATTTATGGCTATTTGTTTCCAGAAACATTTTGATTTCCTCCTTGATCTCATTCTTGACCCATTCATTGTTTAATAACATGCTACTCAATCTCCATGAGTTTGAATGTATTTAATTTTTTTTTCCTTGAGATTGGTTTCTAGTTTCAGTGCCTTGTGGTCAGAGAAAATGTTTGATATGATTTCAGTTTTCTTGAATTTTTTGAGGCTGGTTTTGTGTCCTATCATGTGGTCTATCTTTGAAAATGTTCCATGTGCATTTGAAAAGAATGTGTGTTTTGCTTCTTTAGGATGAAAATCTCTCTCTATATATATATTAGCTAAATTCATTTGATCTGTGACATTGTTCAATGCCAAAATATCTTTCTTGATATTTTGTTTGGAGGATCTATCCAATTTTGACAGGGGGGTATGGAAATCCCCTACTATTATTTTGTTGCTATCAATATCTTTCTTGATGTCCTCCAAGATTTTTTTTTTTATGTATTTGGGTGCTCCTCTGTTGGGTGCATATATATTGACAATGTTTATGGCTTCTTGATAGATTCTTCCTTTGAGTATTATAAAGTGACCTTCTGGGTTTCTTTTTATGAACCTTTTTTGGACGTCTATTTTGTCTGATATGAGTATTGCCACCCTGGCTTTCCCCCCCCCCCGTCTGTTTGCATGGAATATTTGTTTCCAGGCACTCACTTTCAGTTTGTGCAGGTCTTTTGTTCTGAGAGGGTCTCTTGTAGGCCGCATATATTTGGGTCATGCTTTCTTATCTATTGAGTTATTCTATATCTTTTGATTGGAGCATTTAATCAGTTTACATTTAAAGTTATTAATAGGTAATTATTAATAGGCACCTATTATTGATAGGCACTTATTCATTGCCATTATTTTGTACCTGTGTTCCTCTCTCTCTCTCTCTCTCTCTCTCTTCCTTCGTTCCTTTCCTTAAAGCAGTCCCTTTAGCATCTCTTGCAGAGCTGGTTTGCAGGAGGTGTATTTTTTTAGACTTCTTTTGTCTGGGAAGCTCCTTATTTGGCCTTCCATCTTATTTGAGAGCCGTGCTAGATAAAGTAGCATTGGTTGCAGGCCTCTGGTTTTCATTACTTGGAGTATTTCTTGCCATTCTCTTCTTGCTGGGAGAATTTCCATTGAGAAGTCAGCTGCTAGCCTCACCAGGGCTCCCTTGTATGTTACTTCCTGTTTCTCCCTTTATTCCTTTAAGATTCTCTCTTTGTCTTGGAATTTTATCATTTTAATTATGATGTGTCTTGAAGTGGACCTCTTTGGGTTGCTCTGAATCAGGACTCTCTGTGTTTCCTGGATTTGTGTGACTTCTTCTCTCATCAAATTAGGGAAGTTTTCCATCATTACTTTTTCAAACAGGTTTTCTGACCTTGGCTCTTCTTCTTCTCCTTCTGGTATCCCTATTATATGGATACTATTACATTTCATGGTGTCTTGCAGCTCCCTTACCACCTGTTCATTCTTTCTGAGTCTCTTTTCCTGTTCTTGCTCCTTCTGGGTGTTGTTTTCTACCCTGTCCTCTTGCTCCCTTATTTGATCCTCTTCTTCATCCAGCCTGCTTGTAATTCCTTCTAGTGTTTTTTTATTATTTCTGACATTTTATTGTTCATTTCTTCCCCATTTTTATTTATAGTTTCTATTTCCTTTTTCATACTGTTGTAGTTCTCAGTTTCTTGTAGTTGTCTGTGAGTTCCTTAAACATCTCTATAACTATTATTTAATTCTATATCTGATAGTTTGGTTACCTCCATTTGGTTTAGCTCTTTCCATGTGGAATCTTCCATCATTTTTGATTGAAGGTTCTTTTTTTGTGTCCCCATTTTTGGTGACTCTTTTTGTTTGTTTCTGCACTTCCTTCTTTCTTTGCCTTGCTAGCTGTCTTTGCAGAGTGAACTTCTACGGTAGGAATTCTATGAGGTTCAGTGGTGTGGTCTCTTCAATTTCTTTGTGTGGACACTGTAGATTTGTCCTTTCTTATGTTTGTGTAGGCTCTCTTGTTTTACTTGGGTTTGTACCTTTTGATAGTTTCTTTTTTGGTAGTTTTTCTCCTCCAGTGGGTATACTGATGTTTGCAGCTTCCATCTATTCTTGTATGTGATCAATGGCAGGGGGTAGGCAAAATGGATTAAGACAGCAGGAAAGTATGTTATGGGATTTAACAGTACCAGCATGTAGAGAAGAGATATGAGATTTTTGAATAAGTATAGTATTAAATGTAATATTTCATCCAACTAGACACTTTTTATAAAAGGTGAAAGCAAGAAAGGATGCTCATTAGAGGGAAGGATGATTGTGAGCTGAATCCAGAAGATAGAGCCTTTGTGCAAGGTTAGATGGTGAGATATAGTGAGAGTAAAGGATAGAAAGTAGGCATAGTGTGAGGGAGAACAGAGTTAACCACGAGAATAATAATGCTCAGGGTTTTGGTGAAGTGGGCTAACTTCAGGGAGTCTTGCTGTGTAGTATGTATAATTGTATGGAACAACAATTATTTGTAATAGTACTGGAACAACAATAATATGACAAGAAATATATGATTTGGATAACTGTAATAGAAAGTACCCAGTCAAGAGTTTGTTTTATTGGAACACAGGTGAAGTGAAAGAAGGAAAATTAAGATACACTAAAGAGAGAATAAGGAAAACCAATGAAATAATGCAAGTAATTAGAGAATTAAAACTAGGAAAATTAAACATAAGGGAGAGAAATTTCAAAAATACCAATGAAATAAAAGTGGTAAAATGATGAAAAAAATAATAATACATGTAAACAATAAAATTCCAGATCTATGGGATAGCAAAGTGACAATTGTTTGTGTTTATCACTTTTGGGGGTTAGTCTTGTGCTTCCTCTTTTCAATCTATCTCTGGACCTTCATAACTCCACATCTTATTGTCTCACTTGGGGGAAGAGAAGAAAAGGGGAAAAAAGAGAGAGAGGATCCAAAAAGAAAGAAAGAAAGAGGTGGAAGGAAGGAAGGAAGGAAGGAAGGAAGGAAGGAAGGAAGGAGAAAGAAAGAACCTCCTGCTGACTTTAAACCCATTCAGAAAGCTCCGCTGGTCTTCCTAGATGCCATGGCAAAATTGGGGCTGCACTTTGCTTTTCTCCCTTCCTATGGTTTTGAGAGTATGGGTACCAAGTCTGGGTCACAGTATTCACAATTTCTTTGCCTCCAGTCCATATCCTCTGTCAGCTGCCAGGCTCATATCAGTCACTCAGTTGCTGGGCGCATAGTGTGAGTCAATCTCAGGCATGCAGCCTGAGAACACTCAGGTACAGTGTTCTTCTCAGCTACTCAGTCTCTGAGTAGCACACACAACTGAAATCACTTTCAGGGCTAGCCAGCCTCTGCTGGAGAGTTTCTTATAAAGCAGCTGCCCACTGTTCTTAACAAATGCCTGGTTTTTCACACAGCCCAACTTTTCAGACAGTCTGGAGACTATCTGAGTCAGGGTACAATACACCCCAACTCCTCTCTTTTCCAGGTGCAGCCTAGCACCTCAGTTTCTCTGGTGCTGGTGTCCATAGTCCCAGAGGATGTGTACCACCTCTGTGTGCTTCCCACTTTGTCTCTATTCTCCTAATGACTTCGAGGATCCAGGTCCCTCCTGGTGCCAGGCTGTCCTCCCTGCTCTAGTAGGGATGGGAGCTGGTGATCTAACTCCCTGCATCCTGAAACAGGTGCCAGACTGGGGGCCATAGTAGCCTTGCCCCCCATACAGATTCCAGGTTCCTTACCATCCCTGTGCAATCTCCTCACCATCTGTTTTTCAATGTTTTCTGCAATTTTTTTGCCACCAAACTTCATATAACCTGGGATTCTGTTGGCTGTGCACTCACTCTGTTCCTCAGAAGATCAGCTATGTGTTTCAGTCAGGCACAGGGAGAACTGGGCTGCACTCCCTCCTACCTTGCCTCTATCTTCATTGTCCTGCCACCATAATATTTTTAGAGTGAGGGTATTCACTCTAAATGAATACCACACAAGAGGTATTCTAATAACACACAAGAGGTGCAAGACTTTGTACAGACTTTGAGGTTTTGAAGGATGATTATTTTGTCCCTTAAACTATCTCATAAATAAAGTGCCCATGTGAGAGTGGAGATTAAAATAGCAAGCTTACTTGGAAAAGACAGCAATGCTGATGAGGCAAGACTGAATCTCTGGCATTTCCCACATAGGGCTACCATATGAGTTAGATGTTTCTGTGACTCTGGAAGGTAGGTGGCAGAAACAGAAGGAGAGTATAGCTCAAAATTCTTTGGTTTCCATTCTGTAAGAGAGAAGAAACTAATATACCCCTAACAGAGCCATAGTTCTTAACAATGTATACAGTATTCCTCCAAGTAGAGCCTCCTATGAAAGAATACATGGTAGCAATTTTCCTTGCTATCAAGGACTGGGTTGAGAATATGGTCCACCTCTATCATGGCTCAAAGTAGCTCTTTGACTAAGTGACATAACTATTTACAGCAGAGGAGCACCCTGTCCACCATCCCATTTTCACTACAAATGCTGTCCTACTAGATTCTGTATAGTATGTAGGTCCTCCAAATGTCCTGCTCTTATTTCTGTGGTGGCTTCTGAGATTTGTAGAGAGAAAGTTGGGTAAATTTCTTCTAATGCTTGGTATACAGATTTCTGGACCCTGAAGAAAACCACAATAGCCAGTGGGCTAAACTCAAAAAATTTCGCTGGCAACCATTCATGAACTGCCGGTCTTAAACCTCTGAATGAACTGTTGGGATATTCTAAAGGTAATAACCCTATGGCTTGGAAAATGGAAAACTGAGGGAAAGATGAACAAAAATAAGCCATTGAGGGGTCAGGATATGTGGAAAGACATTTGGGTTTGCCTTCAAGAGCTGCAGGCAGTCCTTATTGATTTCTATGCCTTTGCTTATAAGGTACTGACATTCCCTTGCTGGCTATGGAATTGATGCCCTAACTCAAATACAAGATCTAGCAACTCATTCTTCATAGTTACAGCAGACTGGGTGCCTAGGAAGAGTAGCCACCGTAGCAGTCAGGTAGGATGACATGTTGTCAAGCATGCTGATTGCCCTTAGAATACAGTGGCTTGGTTAATACAGTAACATCATGTCCTGTGTGTTCTAAACAACACTCCTAGTAACTGCCACAGGAGCTCAGGAGCTCAGGAACTTTTGTAGAAAAGTTCCCAGCCAGTGAGAGGTTGGCAAATTGAATGTACCAGGTTCACTTCCTCTAAATGAAAATTCTAAATATGCCTTCTCTTGTGTGGACACTTCTACCAGTCTAATTCAAGCTACTCCTGTCACCACAAAAACCAGATTGTCATCATTGGGGATTAGAGAAGCTGAGTATTGTGTATAATTGTCCTCATCAAATAGACAGTGATCAGGGCTTATATTTCAAGTCATGACATGCAACATTGGAGAAAACAACATGACACTGAATGGAGGTTCTGACTCCCCTATAACTCATAGGTAATAGGGTTAGTAGAAAGGAAAAAATGGGATATTAAAGCAGCAGATTAAATCAATAACTGGTAAAATCCACATTGGCTAAGGGGACTAAAGTACTGTCCCAAACTTTAACACATTCAAATGATCAAAATGCAGGGTCTGTTGCCTCGTATGCTAGACATGCAACCTCTGCTGTGATACCCAATAATGTAAAGGTATGGAAGTCAGAAGAAACAGAAGAGACATGCTGTAATTATTAATGTGGATCAACATGCTATGCTGCTGAGAACACCAGTCCCCATCACAACTGGGAAAGAAATTATCTACTAGAATTTGCAATGTGATGTTCCATCAGGATGGATGAATTACCTTGTACCCCTGATGAAAGGGTATTCTCAGTCTGCACTGAGATCTTGTTGTCTTGCTTCAAGTTGGACCTGTGGAACTGCACTATGTCTAAAATGAAACAGGCACCATTAGAGGAGGGAAACATAGGAGCTCTGGTCTAGCTTATGCTACCCATGTCCCTCTCCTCGTGGTTAACATGCTGCCTACCAAAACTGTATGCTATGAATATACAGGTCAAGTTCCCAAAAGCTATCAGCTTCCCTCTCCTCAAGACCAGGTGGGGACATTCTATTTTCCTTGCTATAATTATTTGATAATTGTCTATGTCCCCTCTATTGATCTGGAGACCATTATAACACACATAAGGCCCTTATTAAATTCATTCCAGAAGACATAAATGATAGCCAACAAAGTCTGTCTTTACTGAACAGTGAAATTTATCTAGTGGCAAACACTGCCTTCCAATAATGGCCTTAGGCATTATTACTGCTTCAAGAGAAGGCACTAATTCCATTTTACAGAAAGAAACGGGAGTATTGTATCTGATGAGTGTGCTGATGCATCATCTTTATTACATTACATAAGTCACCAAGTAAATGAACTGAGTGACCCAATATCCAACCTAGGGATATAATAAATCAGTGGTTTAGATCATGGTGTTCTTATTGGAGAAAAATTACCGTATTTTGACATGTATAACATATACCCACATTTTGTATGCATTATACATGGGATTATCATACCCATTATTATGCCCATGGTATGTAATCATTATACCCATGTATAACATGCATCCTTACTTTTCCATAAAAATTTTGGGCAAAAAAGTGTGCATTATACATGGCAAAATATGGTACTTATTTTGAGAATACCATCTAAAAGAGAATACCATCTGTATTTTCTCTTTTAAGTGCCTCTATTTTTGCTATGACATCAGCCTCCAATGCTGCCACATAACTGAGAATAAGCCATCTTCATGCTAGCGAGACCCCTTGCTGTCTGCTCAGGGCACATTGCAAAAGAGGGTGGTGTGTGAGAGTGTAAGAGCTATGCATTAGGGGTGGACTGTTAGAACATGCAATTAATAGTACATAACCTTCAGCTGATCCACAAAGTGAAATAAGGTAATCAGAGGCTCTTTAACCACTCCCTTGTCCTTGGAATATGTGTTGTGCTGACAATTTTCAAAGTGTTTGTTTCACGGACATAGCCTTGGAGAGAGTAACTCATAGAGACCATCTGAATTGCCTATGTGACTGAACCCAGTTAAGGTCTGTATATGTATTTTGAGAAGCTGGTAGACAGGTGTGGAAATATATTTGTCTTGTGGTTGTCTAAAACAAGCCTCTTATGTAAATTACCTTTACTTATTAAAATTACTACCTATCACTCTGGAGTGGTTTGCTTCTTTCTTCCATCTCTCCATGCCCTCCAAATATTAGGCCAGTCTCAGATTTCAATGGTAAAATTCCCAAGTTACAGAAATTAACACTAACTTTTCCTGTTTTAGCCCCACCCATCACCACTTCTACCAATGAATACAACTTCTCCAAGTTCTAAGTGCTTCCTACTAGATCTTCACAATTAATCATTCTGTTTTTTTTCTTTTTAATTATTTTTACTCTAGACCTAAATGTCATTCCATACAGTAGAAATTAATTTTATCTCTCATAAATCTTTGTCACTTTATAAATCTATTTTCTCATTTCTTTAGTTGTCCTTTTCATTGCTTTTACATTGATGACTTATTTCTTTAATAGACTTTATTTCTTTGAACAGTATTATGTTCACAACAAAATTATGCAGAATGTAAAGTGATTTCTTATCTCCCTGCTACCATACAGGCATAGGCCTCTCCCATTATTAACATCCTCCACCTTAGTGGTGCATTTGTTAAAATTAATAACACTGACACATATTAGCATCCCAAATTTATAGTTTATATTAAAGTACACATTTGATGTTGTATATTCTATGGACTTAGATTTATGATAATATGTGTATGGATGCATGTGTATATATATGTGTGTGTGTGCATATATATATATATATATATATATATATAGAGAGAGAGAGAGAGAGAGAGAGAGAGAGAGACTATCATATGGAGTAATCCATTGCTCTCAAATAATTTGTGTTCTGCCTATTCATCCCTTCTTCCCTTCCTCCTTTCTTGCTCTTTGCAGTCATGGAAAATTTTACTCTTTTCATAATTTTGCTTTTTTCCAAATGTCCTACATTTGGCATCATAAAGTGTATAGTCTTTCAGAGTGACTCTTTTTGCTTAGTAATATGCATTTAAAGCTCCTCCATGATTTTGCTTGGTCTGATAGCTCATTTGTTTTTAGCAAAGAATATTATTCCACTGTCTAGTTCACTACAGTTTGTTTATCTTTTCACCCACTAAAAGACATTTCAGTTGCTTCCCCCTGTTGGAAATTATGAATAAAGCAACTTTAATTATCTATGTGCAGATTTTTGTGTGGATACACGTTTTCACTTCCTTTAGGCAAACACCAAGGAGTGATATTGCTGCATCACGCACTAAAAATATTTTTAGCTTTGTTTGAAACCATCAAATTTTCTTTCCAAGGGGCTGCCCCATTTTGCATTCCTACCAGCAGTGAATGAGAATTCCTGATGCTCTGCATTCTTGCTAGCATTTGTTATTGGCAATCAATGTTCTTTTCTTTGCAGCATTCTAATAGGTAATTATTGGTATCTCAATATTATTTTGATTTGCATTTTCCTGATAACATTGCATGGAATATCTTTTCATATGCTTGTTCAACCTGTAAATCTTCTTTAATTTGGTATCTACTAATATAGTTGGCCCATTTATAAATTAGGTTGTTTGTTTTCTATTAGTTTCATTTTTTTCCATTAGCAGAATTTTTTTTGCCTCTTATAAGATGAGCATTATGTAATAAAAATCTATTTTGAGTCTGAAAACCTTGTTCTATAAATGATCTTTAACATTAAATATTAATAAATAGTGATGTGCTATCTACAGGAAAATAGGAACAATTTCAAATATTTCTCTATTCACTCTCTTTGCTAAGAACTTGACCATTCTCTAAATGTAAAATATCCTAATGGTTTTACAATTACAGATATGTTTCCTTTTGTTCAGTTTGTATCTCTCATTTCTTTATAAGATATCCTTCATATTCTTAAAAATTCACTTTTAAAGTCGTGATAACTTTTTCCTATTATTTTAAAAGTTATATAACTTAAAATATTAAAAAATGAGATGCCATTTGTGGTTTTATAAGTCTGAGTTATCTTGAAAATGTCAAGATGTGTTTGCCATGACTGAAAAGGCTGACATTAAAACCCACATTTCCACTCTCTACTAGACTGGGGAAATGAGTTTCTTGGATCTGTATAAAGCTGGGACAACATGGACTTGTTTTGTATAATCTTGAATTATACTTATACTGACTTCTGAAAAATAAGTTTCCAAGTTTCTATAAATGGGCTATTAACTGTCTTCTTAAGGTTACATTGAAACTCTGTAGAAACTATATTCTGCATACAGAATGTATGCTAAAGGATGAACAACTAAGTCTACAAATGCACTATTTTTTCCAATGAATGTCTCCATGAGTCATAAAGAGCATTATTCTTCACAGATGTGGATTTGTGTCTGAAACGCATGAAAGATATTGGCAACCTGACAAACATAAAATTTGTCAGGTTGCCATCATTTTTATGAGTATTTAATATAGTAATAGATCCCCATTTATTGAGGAGTGCACATATTTTTGCTTGGATCCACTTTGAAGGGATATTATTATTTTAATTGAGATATAATTGATATATGCAATTGTATTAGTTTCAGGTGTGCAGTATAATGATTTGTCATATGTATATACTGGAAAATGATTAGCAAAATCAGATTAGTTAACAACCATTACCACATATAGTTATTTTTTGTGTTTGTGTGTGATAAGAATATTTAAAGTCTATTCTTTTAGCTAACAGGAATTCTGTACTTGCCCCCAACTCCCCACCTTTGGCAAACACTAAGCTGTAACCTGTTGTGTGTATCTATCTGTATCTATGATTTCTTTAATTTTTAAGATTATGTGTGAACATACAATATTTGTATTTCTCTGCTTGATGTACATCATAGATTTCACTTAGTACTATGACCTCAAGACACATTCATGTTGTTGCAAATGGTAAGATTTAATTTTTATCACTTAATCATGTATATCTGTTGATGGACACCCAGATTGTTTCCTTTTCATGATTATTGTAAATAATACTGAAATAAAGCATACCATCATACTCTTTTCTATAGTGGCTATACCAACTTACATTTCTACCAACAGTAAACAATGGTTCACCTCTTCTCACATCCTCATCAACATTTGTTATTTTCTGGCTTTTTGATAACAGCCTTCTAACAGATATGAGTTAAAAACTCATTATGGTTTTGTTTAGCATTTCTATGATGATTTGTAATGTTGAGTATCTTTTTGTGTACCCATTGACCTTCTGCATGTCTTTGTTGGAATTTTATCTGTAAGTTCTTTGTATTTCTTATATTAACCGTTTATCACATATTGGATTTTTACCTTTCTTGAAATAATAAAACACAATAGGCCAAATATGTTGCATATTTTCATCCATCTTCAATATTAAAATGGTAACACAGAAGTTCACCAATTTTTTTAAAGCATGTTGATATGACAGCTGACATAATATGTCCTATAAAATTGTTTTGGATGAAGTTAAAGAAAACTAAGCACTACTAGAGCCATCTTATGGAAAAGTAAATAAACAAACAAACTTTTTTGGCCAAACCAATACATAATTAAAAAATATTTGCTTCCATTCAATAGGTTACCTTTTCATTTTGTTGATCTCCTCTGTTGTGCAGTATCTCTTTAGTTTGATGTAGTTCCTTGCAAAGACTGATGTAAAAAAGATCACTGTCTATATTTTCTTCTGGGTGTTTTATGGCTTTATGTCTTCTGTCTTCTATAATCCATTTTTGGTTAAATTTGTGTATGATATTACATAATGGCCCAGTTTTATGCTTTTACATGTGGCTATACAAGTTTTCCAACATTTATTGAAAAGATTACTCCTTTTGCATTGCATATTTTTGTCACTTTTGTTGTAAATTAAGTGACCATATTTCTTGGGTTTACTTGTTTTTTTAATCATTTTTTATTGTTGTTCCCATACAACTGTAAATTGTGCTGCTATGAACATTGGGGTGTATAGGTTCTTTTAGATTGGTGTTTTGGGCTCTTAAGGTATAATCCCAGCAGCAAAACTGCTGGATCAAAAGGCAGTTCCATTTTTAGTTTTCTGAGGAAATTCCATGCTGTTTTCCACAGTGGCTGCACCAGTTTGCATTACCATCAACAGTGCACTAGGGTTTCTTTTTTCTCAACAACCTTACCAGGACTTCTTGTTTGTTGACTTGTTTATGATGGCCATTCTCACTGGTGTAAAGTGGTATATCTCATTGTGGTGTTAATGTGCATCTCTAATGTCTTGTGATGCTGAACCTTCTTCCATATGTCTCTGGGCCCTCTGTTTGTCCTCCGTGGGAAAGTGTCTGTTCAGGCCCTTTGCCCATTTTTTAATTGGATTGTTTGTCTCATCGAGTAGAGTCCTGTGAGTTCTTTATATAGTTTGTGATCAAATCCTTGTCCAAGATATCACTGACAAATATATTTTCCCATACAGTTGGTTTGCTTTTCATTTTGCTGATATTTTCTTTCACCATGCAGAA
The DNA here is from genome assembly GCA_004027475.1 of Anoura caudifer. Taxonomy (NCBI): domain Eukaryota; kingdom Metazoa; phylum Chordata; class Mammalia; order Chiroptera; family Phyllostomidae; genus Anoura; species Anoura caudifer. The sequence continues at coordinate 7,105 of PVKU01005276.1, read as the reverse complement.
CATATTTATTTTGATAAAGTCCCATTTGTTTTTTTCTTTCTTTTATGCCCCTTGCTCTAAGGGACATATTAGTGAAAATATTGCTGCCTGGGATATTGAGATTTCCCTGCCTATATTCTCCTCTAGGACTTTTATGGTGTCATGACTTATATTTAAGTCTTTTATCCATTTTGAGTTTATTCTTGTGTATAGTGTAAGTTGGTGATCAAGTTTCATTTTTTTAATGTAGCTATCTAGATCTCCCAATGCCATTTGTTGCAGAGGATATTTTTACTCCGTTTTATGATTCTACCTCCTTTGTCAAATATTGACCATAGAGACTAGGGTTTATTACTAGGTTCTCTATTCTGTTCCATTGGACTATGGGTCTGTTCTTATGCCAAAACCAGACTATTTAGATTACTGTGGACTTGTAATATGGTGTGATGTCAGGTATGGTGCTCCCTCCTACTTTGTTCTTCTTTCTCAAAATTGCTAAGGCATAAATTACAGGGTTGTTTGTTGTTCCATATCATTTTTTTTTTGTTCTATATCTGAAATATATCATTGGTAGTTTAAAAGGGATTGCATTGAATCTATAAATTGCTTTGGGTAGTAAGGGCATTTTAATGATGTTAATCCATCCAATTAGTGAACATGATATATGCTTTCATTTATATTTGTCTTCCTTCATTTCTTTCTTCAGTGTTGTGTAGTTTACTGAGTTCCATTTTTTTTTTTTAATTCCTTGGTTAGGTTTATTCTTAGGTACTTTACTTTCCTTGTTGCTCTAGCAAATGGGACTTTTTCCTGATTTCTGTTTCTGATATTTCATTGTTGGTGTACAAAAATGACTTTGATTTTTGAATATTGACTATATCCTGTTGCATTGCCAAATTCACTTTTTTAAGTCTACTTATTGAGCCTATAGGGTTTTCTATGTACACTCTCATGTCATCTGCAAACTATGACAGTTTTTCTTCCTCCTTTTCAATTTAGATGCCTTTTATTTCTTCTCTTTGTCTGATTGTTGTGGCTAGGACTTCCAATACTATGTTGAAATGAAGGAGTCAAAGTGGACATCTTTGTCTTGTTCCTGATCTTAGTGGGAAAGCTTTTAGTTTTTGACCCCTGAGTATGATGTTCGCTGCAAGTTTTGAACATAAGGCCTTTATTATGTTGAGGCATGTTCCCTCTATTCCCACTTTTCTTAGTGTTTTTATCATAAATGGGTGGTGAACCTTATTAAATACTTTTCCACATCTATTGATCTGACCATGTGTTTTTTGTCTTTTCCTTTGTGTGATGTATTACATTTTTCAATTTGTGAATATTGTACTACCCTTGTGTCCCTGGAATGAAACCCAGTTATTCATGGTGTATGATCTTTTTGATATTTTTTTGGATGTGGTTTGTCAATATTTTGTTGAGAATTTTAGCATCTATGTAAATCAGCGATATTGGCCTGTAGTTCTCTTTATTTGTTGTGTCTGTGCCTGGATTTTTTATTTTTATGATCATGGACTCATTAAAAGAATTTGGCAGTGTTCCATCTTATTGGGATTGTTGGGATAGTCTGAGGAGGATGGGAGTTACCTCTTCTTAAAGGTTTTGTAAAATTCTCCCATGAAACCATTCAGTTCAGGGCTTTTGTGTGATGGGAGTTTTTTGATTACTGGTTCAATTTTACCAACTGTCATTGATCTGTTTAAGCTTTCTGCTTCTTCTTATAACATTCATTTTTCTAACATTATATTTTTCTAGAAATTTGTCCATTTTAACAGGTCATCAAAATCCTTGGCATATACTTGTTTATAGTTACAGAAATAGAAATAGAAATTACAATTTCTTGTAATCCTTAGTATTTCTGTGATATGAGTTTTAATTTCTCCCCTTTCACTCTGGTTTTATTTATTTGGGTCCTCTCTCTCTCTCTCTCTCTCTTTTTTTTTTTTCCCTTGGTAAATCTGCTTAAAGGCTCATTGATTTTATCTTCTCAAAAAATCAGCCTTGGATGTATTAATCCTTTGAATTGTTCTTTTAGTCTCTATGTCATTTAATTCTGCTTTGATGTTGATCATTTCCTTCCTTCAACTCACTCTGGACTTTGTTTGTTGTTGTTCCTCCAGTTCTTCTATATGTAAGATAGGTTGTTTATTTAAAATGTTTCTATCCTTTTTAGTTAGCCCTATATTGCTATGAACTTCCATCTCAGGAATGCCTTTGCTGTTTCCCAAGTTTTGAACTCTTCTGTATTCATTTTCATTTATTTCCAGAAACTTTTTTATTTCTTCCTTGATCTCATTTTTAACCCAATTTTGTTTAATAGCATGTTATTCAGTATCCCTGAGTTTGAATATTTTGGAATATTTTCCTTCAGGTTGGTTTCTAGTTTCAAGCCCATGTTGTAAGAGAAAATGCTTGATATTATTTCATTTTTTTGAATTTGTTGAGGCTTATTTTGTGTCCTATCATGTGGTCTATATTTGAAAATGTTCTATTTGCATTTCAAAATAATATGTATTTTACCTCATTGTGATGAAAGTGTCTATACATATCAGTTAAGTCCATTTGATGTAATGCAAAATTCAGTTCCACAATATCCTTGTGGATATTTTGTTTGGAAGATCTATCCAGTTTTGTCATTGGGGTATTAAAATCCCTGGCAGTGATTTTGTTGCTGTCTATATCATTCTTGAAATCTTCCAAGAATTTTCTTATATATTTGGGTTCTCCTATGTTGGGTGTGTATATATTTACAGTATTTATGTCTTCTTGATGGATTCTCCCCTTGAGTATTATGAAGTGTCCTTCTGGGTCTCTTTTTTATGGCTTTTGTTTTGAAATCTACATTGTCAGATATGAATATTGCTATCCTGGCATTTTTGTGCGTGTCCATTTTTGGAATATTTTTTTTTCCAGCCCTTCACTTTCAGTTTTTGTATGTCTTTTGTTCTGAGGTGGGTGTCTCTTGTAGGCAGCATATGTTTGTGTCATGTTTTCTGATCCTCTATGAGGATCCAGCTACTCTATGTCTTTTGATTGGAACATTTAATCAATTTACATTGAAGGTCATTATTGATAGGTACTTATTCATTGCCATTTTACTCCCTTCATACCTGTGTTCCTCTATCTCTCACTGTTTTTCTGGTTCTTCTTATAACAGTTCCTTTGGCACATCTTGCAATGCTGGTTTGGTGGGGGTGTATTCTTTTAGCCTTCCTTTGTCTAGGAAGTTCCTCATTTCACCTTCTGTTTTAATTGAGAGCCTTGCTAGATAGATTCTTGGTTGCACACCTTTTTTTTTTTTTTCATTACTTGGAATATTCCTTGCCAATCTTTTCTGGCCTGTGATGTTTCCAATGAGAAGTCAGATACTAGTCTTATTGGGGTTCCCTTATATGTTGCTTCCTGTTTCTCCCTTGCTGACTTTAAGATTCTTTCTTTGTCTGTAAATTTGGCCATTTTAATTATGATGTTTCCTGGAGTGAGACTTTTTGGGTTCCTCTTAATTGGGACCTCAGTGCCTCCTGGACTTGTGTGGCTGTTTCTCTGATCAAATTAGGGAAGTTTCCCATCATTACTTTTTCAAACAGGTTTTGTATCCCTTTCTCCTCTTCTTATCCTTCTGGTATCCCTATTATATGGGTATTATTAGGTTCCATGTTGTACTGCAGTTCTATAACCCCTGTTTATTCTTTTACAGTATTTTTCTTTTCTTGCTCTTTTTGGGAGTTTTTTCCTACCTTGTCCTCCACCTAAGTTTTTCAATCCTATGTTTCATTGAGCCTGCTTTTGATTCCTTCTTCTATGTTCTTTAAATCAGAAATTATACTCTTCATTTCCTCATAACCCTTGTTAATTGTTTGCATGTCCTTTTTGTGCTGATATAGTTTGCAGTAAATTTATCATACTTTCCCTATAGTTTTTTGTAATTCTCACTGAGCTCATTGAGCTTCCTTATAACCATTGTTTTGAACTCAATATTTGATAATTGACTTCCTTCTATTCATTTAGCATTCTCTCTGAGTATTTCTCCTTTCCTTTCAGCTGGGGGTTGTTTCTTTGTCTTCCCATTATTTGTGAGACTTTGCTTCTTAGTTTGATCTGTTTTGACTTCTTGACTTTGTGGTGTGAACTTCTATGGTAGGAGTCCTGTGAGATTCAATGAGGCAGTTTCCTTGATCTCCTAAACTTGTTGGTCTTGGAATGACATTTATGTTGGGCCTCTGGATGTATTTGGGTTTGATTTTTGTTGTGTCTTACATTGGTGGGTCCTTCCCTCCAGCTGGTTGACTGAGGATCACTCCACCCACCACATCTTGTATGCTGTTGTGTAGGTGCAGATAGGCTTTGCTGAAGCTAATTTGTCTGTCTGTGCAAGGTTATAAGTTTTCTCTCTCACTATTGCTCAGTTGTTTGTTCCAGGTGGTTTCTCAACAATTGAGTTGTAATTACAGATTGGCCCTGTTAGGAGGTAAAGTGTGACTTCCATTTATTGCTCTGCCATCTTTTCCCCCCATCTGGGTTTACTTTTGAGCTCTCTCTTGTGACTCACTGATCAATTTGTATTTATGCCAATGCCATACTATTTTGATAGCTATAGTTTTGTAATATAATTTGAAATCAGGGAGGGTGATGCCTCAAGCTCTAATTTTCTAGGTTGATTATGATATTTAAGGTTTTTTTTTTGTGGTTCCATACAAATTTTATAATTGTCCTAGATCATTGTAAAATGCCATTGGAATTTGAATATATATTATATTACATCTGTAAATTGTTTTGGATAGTATGAATATTTTGAGAATATTAATGCTCCCTATTCATGAGTATGGAATTCCTTTCCATTTATTTGTCTATCAATTTATTTTATTTATTTATTATAGTTTTAGTGTAAATATCTTTCAACCCCTTGGTTAAATTTATCTCTACATATTTTCATCTTTTTGATCCAATTATAAATGGGATCATTTTCTTAATTTACCTTTCTGATAGTTCATAATTACTGTGTAGAAAAATAAACATATTTTTATATATTGATTTTTTTATTTCACAGTTTTATTGAATTTCTTTATAAGTTCTAACTCGTGTGTGTGTGTGTGTGTGTGTGTGTGTGTAGCCTTTAGGGTTTTCTACATGTAATAACCTGCAAACAGTGACAGTTGTATGTTTTTCCTTCCTAATTGATTTATCTAGGACATAATTTACTATGCTGAATAAAAGTGTCAAGAGTGAGCATCCTTGCCTGCTATCTGCTCTTAGAATTTATATTTGTAATATTATTTATCAATTATTATATTATTTTATATGAAAAACCGTTAACATACTTTTACCCCAACCTGTTTATGACCTTTATTATGTTGATGGATATTCTCATTTTACCCACTATATCAAAAGTTTTTATTAGAAATAAGTTTTGAAATTTGTTAAATGTTTTTTTTACCTGTATTCAGATTATAATGATTTTTATTCTTCATTTTCTTAATATAGTATATCACATTTATTAATTTGTGGATTCTGAACCATTCTTTCATTCTAAAATAAATCCCACTTAATTATGTTGTACAATCCTTTTAATATATTGTTAAATTGATTTGTTAGTAGGTTATTTGTGTATATGCATCCCATTCCATTTTTTATTGTTGTGCAATTACAGTTGTCCCATTTTCCTCCCATTACTCTCCCCTACCCTACACACCCAACCCCCCACATTCAATCTTCCCACCCCCTTGTCTTTGTCCATGTGTCCTTTATACTAGTTCCTTGATGACCCTTCTCCTTCTTTACCCCATAATCCCCCAAGCCTCTTGCCTCTCATTACTGTCAGTTTGCTTTGTACTTTCTTAGTTAAGATTTATGAGTTCTTGCATATTTTATAAACCAGTCTTTTATCAGATATGTCTTTTTCAAATACTTTTTTCCAAGTACACAGCTTATATTTTCAATTTCTTGACAGTACCCTTTGCAAAGTCATTTAATTTTATTAAGCCCAATTTATCTTTTATTTCTTTCAGGGATTTTGCATTTGGTATTATATCCATAAAGTCATCACCAAAAACAAGGTTGTCTAAGTTTTCTTCCATGTTTTTCTAGGAGTTTTAAATTTTGCATTTTACCTGTGGTATGTGGTTCATATTGAGTTAATTTTTGTTAGTGATGTAAGATCTGTGTCCAGATTTCCAAGTAATATTCAGTTGTTTCAGCACTATTTATTGAAAAAAAATTATGTTGCCTTCATTTTATTGACTTTGCCTCTTTGTCAACAGTAATTGATTACATTTTTATGGATGTGTTTTGTGCTCTCTATGCTAGGACACTGGGATATATATTTTTTGGTTCCACATTGTTTAGATACTGTAGCTTTAAACAAAGTTTTAAAGTAATGTATATTCAGTCATCCATATGTGTTCCTCTATTCCAATATTATTTGATTTATTTTGGGCTTTTGCATTCCATAAGTTTGTAAAAATTCATAAGATAAATATGTGATTTTGATTGAGATTGCATGGAATTTAAGGTGGAACAATTGACATTTGAGAATATTCAGTCTTGCTATCCATAAACATGAAGCAGTATTTATTTAGTTCTTTAATATTTTATTGGTATTTTATAGTTTTTCTTATATAAATATTGTACACCCATTGTTATGTTTGTTAAAAACGTTATATGTTTTGGGTGCTGATGTAAATGTTATTGTTTTTGCGATGTCCATTTCCACTTGTTCATGAATATTATAATTTATGTAAATTTTAATCTTTTTTTATTGTTGTTCAGTTATAGTTGTCCTACCTTTCCCCATTGCTCTCCCCTACACTGTTCCCCACACCCACCATCAATTCCTTCCCATTTTCTATGTTAATGAACTCTGTATATGTGTTTCTTTGCTTGCACCTTCCCCTATTTTCTCACATTACCCCTTCCCCCTACCCTCTGGTCATTGTCAGTTTGTACTTTATTTACAAGTCTCTAAAGAAAATGCATTGCCCCAGATCATCTTTCTGGAGAAGGCCACTGTCTTTTCTATTAAAAATATATGTAAAAATATGTATATTTTTCTTTTGGAAGAGTCAAAAGGAAAATATTTGAGTGCGTGATCAATGTTTAAAGCAGGTTCTTTTTTTTTTTT